>OY720429.1:66009172-66105655 GCA_963082735.1 Pocota personata | reverse complement strand
ATACAGGCATCTTTCATCCAGCCAATTCCCAAAAAAAGGTGATAAAATCTTTCCTTCTAACTACCGACCCATAGTATAATGTAAGGGCTTTCCAAGGTTACAGAAAGCGTAGTCAATTTTTACCTAATGAAATATCTCGAACGAAACCATCTTCTTAATAACCGTATGGTTTCCGGCAACAGCGTTCCAAAGGTTACCTAATGGTATACCTGTAAAGTGAAAATCAATCCATTCATCAACTTGGTGAATATAGAGAAAAGGCACTCGATACTCGTATATTCAAAGTTTTCGACAGAGTGTGGCATGGCGCCCCCATAATTAAGCTTCAAGCCTATGGTGTTGGTAACAATTCCCCGAAATGGAATGCGAGTTTTCCAACCCTTTTTCTAATATTTATTAATCCCAGCTAATGTTAATCGAACTCAACTATGATATGAGTGCGATCATCAATTAAAGTGCGAGTCGAGTTCAACCCGTCAAAAACCTAGTGCCAAATATAAAACTTACAACTATAAGTTGAGAATTTTTCAAGAAGATTTCTGAATTTACGACGAGTTATTCATATAGCGAATACTTACGCAATAAAATGTTAAATTAATAAACGTTGTCGTACCAGTTAGCATTGTCATTGTAAATACATTGTAGAAAAAATAAAGTACATCATCATCATTATATTATATGATGGGAATTAGGGCCGAACACTCCCGCACCTACTCCGTGTTCCATCTTTGATACATCGGTATATACTCGTATATGTTGAGTGAGGTAGTACAGGAAAGAAGGACCCCAGTTTTTTCATTCATCACGCTCTAGGACCATTATTTTAAAAGGGCGACATTAAGTCCGTATCATGCTAACTTGGAAAGTAGCGGGACCCTGTTAAGAATTTTTAAATGCCCTTTGAGCTCTCCCAAATTAAAATTTGAAACTGTAATTCCATTGCAATGGTTCCTGCGAAGTATTGTGTTTATAAGCTTGAAATTGAATTACTGCCAGAACACACTAGTGTCGTTGAAACATAAGCGTGTTGCGGTCTGTGAAACTGAAATTGACTTTATTTCTACTATGATTGTTGTTGATCATGTTGCGACGTCCGTGATGGTGATGTAAACAGATCAGCGGATTTATAGTTAGATGATAGTAACTTATGGCCAATACTTAATACGGAAACAGTGCAAATTATTATAGAGAAAGCACATGTGCAGATCGTAGATTTCGACTTTCCTGTTACTAAAAGTAGAAGGTTTAATATACAGCATTATCACATGTGTTTAAAAGACTTTAAAATTCTCCAGGTCATGGTTGATTTACTCCATTTCAATAGTAAGAAAAGATTTAGACTTTGGTTTAAAGACAGACAAAACTCTGGACAGAATATGCAAATCTCAAAGGAGACTGAGCACTGGGGGATTGTTCAGAAGCGTCTAATAAATTTAGTACAATTTCTAGGTTCGCAATCCTCCAGGGTAAGTTTAGACATGCTCCACGAACAAGATAGTGGACATTTTTAAACTAGAGGAAGAAGTGGACACTTTTTATTTAGTTTTAGCTGAGCACTTGGGAGTTCTAACCCAAAAGATTGAAAATAAATACTTAAGTTATGGAAATAAATAATTGAACTTTAAGAAAATTATTTTAGCTTAATAAAACAACTTTAAACTTAATAGTTTGCACTTTCAAATAAATTGTTATAACTCGAATATTATTAGCTTCAAAATGGTTAGTTTGTACTTTAAAAAAGTGCTGTTAGGGCAATTGCCCGAAAAAGACATACCATAGAGTTCAAAATGTCTGCCGCGAAGTGAGACGCCCGCCCCTAAATGGACATGGGCTACTTTGACTCTCGTAGTGCAAGAATTATTTTTATTATTAATTTATTTTTTATATTTTTCAAGTGCAATTACTTTGTCTTTACGGGACATATTACTTGAACCTATAAGGGAAAGTATTGGTTTCCTGAAATTTTAGTCCTCGAGATTTTGATCAATTTTGTACTTTGTATTACTATAATAGAGAAACTCAAACAAGAGTGTTCGTCAATTCTGTCCGTTTGTCTGCCTGTCTGTATGCAGGGCCAAATGCAACGTCGCCAATACGTATAACGGTACTGTTCTGATTGAACGGTTTTTGAAAATTGGCTCATTCTTGGATATGGCACATGTCGATTTTGTTCCAAATCAATATAGAAAAAATGTTTCAGATATGCAAGGAAATGGCTTACCAAGTATTGGAAAATTGTCAAAAAATATTTATTTCAATTTCTAACAAATTTTGTGAAAACAGAAGAAAAAAAAAAATATTAACGATATGTTAAATTTTGAAATGAGTGATTTCCAAACAAACATCATATACATAGGTGCACTTAAGTGTGACCCACTCGTGCACTTTATTTTTTACAGTTTAGACCAGCAATTTTAAAGTTAATTTTACCCATTTTAAAGTTTAAATACACGTCCCTTTAGCGTATTCAAATCGAACTTAAAGAGGAACGCCAAATATTACGCAATAATAATGAATTGCACTCCAGTTATAAGTAAAAAGGACCAATTGCTTTTGGTCATACGTATACTAGACCAGAATGGAGACAAATTGGATGTTAATGAAAACTTCTTATGATTTTAGTTATGGAAAAAGTAACTGGGGTTGGCTTAACTGACTTGGTATTCGGTGAGCTTTCCAAGTTAGACAATCCATTGTCCAATTGCAAAGGGTAAAGATATGATAATGGTGCATGGAAACATTGCGGCTAAGAGTTAAGGCATTACAACCAATACCATTGTACAGGGTCTTTCAATAGGGACTTCCGAACTTTACAGTTGATAGCTGCCATATTGGCTGTCATTTATTCAGTCTGTTTTGCCAAATCACCATGGACGAATATAGCGTTCAACAACATGTGCAAATAATAAAATTATTTTATCAAAATGTGTGTTTTGTTCGGGCAACGTTCCGCTCGCTTCGCCCATTTTACGGTCGCCATAATCGTCCTTCCGAGAGGACTATTCGCAGTGTGGTGGATAAATATGAGTCCACTGGTTCAGTAAACGATCAACCAACACCCCCACGTTCACAAAAACAAAAAGATCTACCGAAAATATAGCCGCTGTCCGTGAGAGTGTGCAGAAGAATCTGAGGCAGTCGATTTCGCGTGGCTACAAGAACTCGGCCTTTCGCAAACTACAACTTGGCGAATTTTGCTTCGTGACATGGGCCTGCACCCGTACAAAATTCAACTGACCCTGGAGCTGAAGGTAAACGACCATAGACAACGACGTGTGTTCGCTGAATGGGCTCTGGAGCAGTTGGGAACTGACCCTAATTTTCATTTCGGGATGAATGGGTACGTCAACAAACAAAATTGTCGTATTTGGGACGACACCAATCCACATGAGATCCAAGAGCGTCCAATGCATCCCGAAAAAGTCACTCTTTGGTGTGGATTTTGGACTGATGACTTCATCGGTCCATATTTCTTTCAGAACGACGTTGGCCAGGACATCAAAGTCACCGTCGAGCGCTATATGTCGATGATTACCAACTTGTTTTGGCCTAAATTGGATCATATGGACACCAACGACATGTGATTTCAACAGGACGGCGCTACGTGCCACACAGCTCACGCCACATTGGAAATTCTGCACGAGTATTTCGAGGGCATGGTCATCTCACGTGGAGGTGATGTGAACTGGCCACCGAGATCCTGCGATTTGACCCCGTTAGACTTTTTCTTGTGGGGTTTTCTGAAGTCGCAGGTCTATGCGAATAAGCCACAAACCACAGCGGTCCTCAAAGCCAACATAACTCATGCCATCGGTCAAATTCAGCCTGATTTATGCGCCAGAGTCATGCAAAATTGGTCATTTCGGATGCGCGCCACCCAGAGAAGTTGCGGCAGATATTTGAACGAATGGCATCGATATGCCTTTCAAACGAATAAAAAATGTCGATGATATCTCACACACTCTTTGCTTTATTTAAATTTAAAGATAGGAAGCGCTTAATGAAAGACCCTTTACATTTTTTTTACATCTAATTTTATAAAAATGGTAATTATTGATGCAGTCCAATGTACCTCCAATGCGATTGCATTTTTGAGTAGCGTTATGTTCAATCAGATGGGAGATCAGAACAGATGCAATAAAACCTCTGGCATTTCACTTGGGAGAGGTATAGAAGGCTCTTGTAGAACTTTCATAAAACTAGGACACAAAATCCACAAATATAGCAGTATCTTCGCAAAAAAGGAAGTGAATTTAGATTCATATGTTGTACTGTTATTTGGTACGCAACACAGGAAAATATTAATATTTGCCTAAAGGTAGCAGTTGAAATTTGTTATTTAGCAAACAAATTTTTGGTTTATTTAAGAAATAATGAAAAGGTTTTCGAATTTTTAGAGAATTTTTATCTATAAACTGAGATGTATGTTGCCAAATTACTATGCTTCTATTCTGAAATCGTATCTAGATGGAAGACAATTCAGAATAAAACAGCAGAGTACTTATTCAAATCTAAGAGAAATAAAGGCCGGCGTACCGGAAGGTAGTGTACTGGGCCCAATATTATACTTATTATATACTAGTGATATTCTTAAATTAGAAAACCACACTATAGCAACATTCGCAGATGATACTGCAATACCAGCAGTAGGAAGAACCAATGAAGAATCCACAGAAAAACTACAAATTGGCATAAACAAAATCTGTGAATGGACTAATAAGTGGAGAATCAAATTGAACGAGTCTAAGTCAGTCCATGTTGACTTTACTAATAAAAAAATTGAATATATACCAATTATTATAAACCAAAAAATAGTTCCATGCGCTAATACAGCGAAATATTTAGGTATGACTCTAGATGCAAAGTTGAGATGGAAAGAGCACGTAAAAAAGAAAAAAGAAGAGTTAGAAATCAAATATAGAAAACTGCACTTGCTGATAGAAAGAAACTCATCCGTATCAATTGGAAATAAAGTGCTTTTATATAATCAAATTCTGAAACCAACATGGACATATGGAATCCAACTATGGGGTTGTGCCAAAAAGACAAACGTAGACAAAATACAACGTTTCCAAAATAAGGTGCTTAGAAATATAGTAAATGCATCTTGGTACATAAGAAATACTGACCTTCATCGAGACCTGAAGGTAGAAAGTGTATCTGCGGAAATTCTAAAACATGCAAAAAAACACAAAGAAAAGCTAGAAGGGCATATAAACGTAGATGCAAGAAAACTACTGCATAATGAAAATCAATTACGAAGACTTAAAAGAACAAAACCTCTCGATTTAACTTAATATAAGAAAAATAAAAATTTATATACTTACTTATAAATACATACACACTCGAAATAAAGAGTCACTAGGGGGTGAAACTCATAAGATGTCAGAAAAAAATTGCTTATTAGTCCAAGTGACTAGATCGCAATTATGTGGGAGGTGGTTTTAGGCGGTAAAAATCCGGCATGCTCATTACTCGTATCATCAATATCCTTTGAAGATCTCGCCTTTAGAGAAAACAAAAAGTTTTTTTCTTATGAGACTTAAGATGAACCCATGTTAAATCCTCAGGAAAAGTTTAAAGTAGAATTTTATGTGAAGATCTAATCCAGACGATCTCATCAATATATTCTCCAATTTATACATAATATAAATATTTAAAAAGGAGCAAAGCAAAATTTCTCTTCAGGAGTGTTTAAAATTAGAGAGGGGGCTTACTCATAGTGATAGCACTGATTTGAGAGGCCCTAAACTTTTTAAATAAATTTGAATGTTAGCATTAAAGTTTGTATTGTGTTGAAATTTTTTTCCCGAATACTGTTGTGGTGGGCCATCAAACTTGTTCCAATTTTATTGGTCACTGTAGTGTCAGATAGATAATAAAAAGTGACTTATATAATTTCCCTTAGCAGGAAGAAAATTAAACTTCTGAACTTTGGCTTCTGTATTCTTCTTTATTTCCACGAGGAATGGCTATTTTCCGGCAACGGCAGCCATCTTTCTTTTATTCCTTTCGTTAAAATAACATTGTTTTTCTTAAGAATCTACAGAGGGCGTTTATGTAGTAGTAAAGATCTATTACACATTGTTTTTCTTGAGAAACTATAGAAAGCGTTTATGTAGTAGATTTTCTATTGCGAGTACACTTAGGATGTGGTAACAAATTTGGAAGGCGATTGTTAGAATTTACGTGTTAGAATAATATTCCTTAATATTAATCTTGTTATTAAATTTGTGCATGTTAAAATTGTTTAAATATTTTTTAATTGCCGAACTAAGTTTATTTAATTGATTTTATGAATGTTAAATTTAGGTATAGTCAGTCAATTTAGGTAAAGTCAGTGACTTTGTGGGTGGATGAGGAAGCAGTTTATATCGCAATTCAGCTAATTTTGCTGCTGCTACTGCGGACGAATGAGCCGGTGCATTATCGTGGTGAAACAGCATTTTTTTTTTCTTCAAATGGGTCCGTTTTTCCATCAATTTTGCATTAAATTTGTTTAATAAATTGGCATAGTACTGTCCGGTGATCGTTTTCTCCTTTTCCAAATAGTCAATGAAGATTACGCCGTGGGAATCCCAGAAAACCGTTGCCATGACTTTTCCGGCCAACGGAAAAGTGGTGCACGTTCGCCTGCACCGCTGTAATTTGTTCATGCCCAAATGGTCATGCACAATTCGAATGACGGTATCATTTAAAATTTCTCCGCTAAGGAATTCTAATCACAACTAATTGCGATCTGACTCAAATCCATCTAGTCAGAACTGTTGAGAACGATCTACTCGTATATGAAACTGAGTCCGAGTTCTGCTTTGCACAATCGAGTTAAAATTCGTCAGCTCTGACTCTGAGATCGTGCTCATCTTTTTGCATACGACCCAATATTTGATATTTTTTTCCTTTTGCTTTTATAACAGCACCATAGATTTAACTAGGTTAAAGTTGACGGATTTCAAACTTTCTTTGCTCATAAACTCCCGACTTCGAAATTTGTTATCAAGATGTTCCATAAATGCTCTATGTTTAGGTGTGTAATAAAGCAGCTATTCTTTAACAAAATAAGCACTGTGCTTTGGATCGTGGTCTTGTCGAAAGATCAAAGTACGATCCTAATTTAATTTTCTGAAACTTTGTTGCAAATTGTGTTTTAGAATGTTGAGATAATCTGTTTTGTTCATGGTATTTTCTAAAAAAACGAGATTCCCAACACCTGATGCCGCCATACATTTCCAGATCATAATAGTATCTCCACTATGCTTTATTGCACTTGTGATATTTTTTTCTTCAAATTCCAAATTTTTTTTCTTCATACTTTTGATGAGTTGCTTAATCCAAAAATTTAAAATTTACTTTCATCTGAAAATAATACATTTTTCCAGAAAGAAAATTCCTTTTTTGGATTTTTTTTTTGATTTTTTTTTTTTATTAATTTTTGAAATATAAGGCTTTTTCGAAGTATTCGACCATGAATACCTTTTTTATGTATCGCTTTTCTTACTGTGCTGGCACTTACTGCTTTTCCAGATATATTTCGATATATTTGAGGGTGGCCGTGGTGTAGTGGTAACAATATCGCTTGTCACGCTACAGGTTCACGGTTCGAATCTTGATGTCAATAATCATCTATTTATTTCGCATGAAATAAATAAAAAGTCGATCAATTGCGAAAGCTTATGTCAACTCTACTGCGAAGGCATAACACTCGCAGTATGGCTGTCATATGGCTAAAATGCAACTTGATCGTGATGATGACATCAGGAGGACGGATACTGTGAATCATGAGCAACGACAAAAGCAAAACAAACAAGCTCCCCTGTTATCTGGACAGCCACCCTTGGAGTTCACTGAAACTTAATACCAGCTGAGTTTCAAACCAACTACACCAATCTGTCTTTCTCTCTGTCTCTTCCCCTTTCCTCAAAAACTCCCGTGTCCTAAAATTAGTATAAGGGTATTCATAACCCCTTTCACACGTGCAAATTATAAAAAAAAAAAAAAAATTTGCGACCTCCTTAGAAAGCTTTACTGCACTTGTAGCAAGTTTTTTGTTAGCTTTATTGAAGATGTGTTTTTTTTCTGCACTATTAAGTCGCTTTGGCCTACCGGGTCGTAAAATGATTTCAAGAGTCTCGTGATTTCGAAATTTATCAAGGAGTTTTTTTTTACCGCAACATGACTCCTTTTTTATTTTGCCTATTTCTCGCGAGGTGTATCATTTTTTATGTACATATATAGATCAAGAATATTCTTTCTAGTATCCAAAGATATTTGCTTAGGTATTATTGAACAATACGGTGAAAACACTTATTTCTTTGAATTTAAAAAAAAAACTTCCTTAACTTTAGACTCTCACTTCAAGAACCGATCTTGAAATACTTTTTATTGACAAAATCTTCGTGTGAGCAAACGAAAACATACCACAAACGGGGAATCCCCTAATTTCAATGCAAAGATTAACGACTGATGTGCTGCCCAACGTTATGTTAATTTATTTTTGACACGTGAAAATGACAGTTATTTTCGTTTTTGAACTATGAAATTGTTGTTTTTTTTAAATTTTGATGTGTTATAGTTATTTTTCGTTATAAATTAAATATACAGTAATTCTGTATAGTTAGTTTTAAAATGTAATATGCATTATATCTGTAACTATAAGTTAAACATAAAGGAAAGGACTATTAACTTATTTTTTATGCACACTGTATGCAGGTAGAACGGCTCAAAATGTTCTTCTTGCGCCCGGCCCTGGGATAGTCCGATACTGGCCTGGATGCAATGTACATGTAGTTGAACTTGTAGCAGTTATGTATAGATGTGCCTTTGCGTTAGAGTTGAAATATTTTTTTTTCTTCTTATGTCTAATTGAAAGCTTTCATCGAAATTAGTGCTTTAAAGTGTAAAACGCTGTCTCTGGTTACCAACACAGTAGCTGATAGCGAGTCAAGGGGTGCTGCAATTAATTACCTGCACACATGCTTGCGTAAGCGTGAGAGCCTTTTTCTTTAGATTTAATGGATTTTTTTTTTTACTGAATCAATTAAATATGTGGGAACATTTGCTGCTACATCACAGAGGGCGCAATGAATGAATTGCCTCTTTGTATCCTTTAAAATGTAACCGAAGTTAGGGTAGACGCACAACTTGCTGGAAAATATATGAAGTCCACAGAGATTTAGTTTATATCGTTAATTGTAGGGATTAGATGAATAGAGGGAAAGGAAATTAATGAAATAAGATTACGAGCCGTATGTGTGCATCCTTCTAAACAAATTCGCAAATGAATTGCATAATCACGTAATTACAAAGGATAAGAGCACTTGAGGAGTTGTTTAATTAGAATAAGTATCTAGTAGGGGGCACAAAAAAACAATCGATCTATGTCTTTTGATTGGCAATAGTTTACACATATTTTTGATTTGTGATTTGTCTTGTTGCCTTTGACTTATAACTTAAATAAAATAAATCTGGAGTTTACCTAAGCTATCAGTTTACATATTTGGATTAACCCTTCGCTAATGTTCTGGGGAAGATGTGTCTTATATATTGTAGCATAATAATAACTACGCCCCCTAAAAATATGACGCAACAAATTCCGAAGTGACTTTTCATTCTGGCAGAATTTTGGTTCGAACTGTCCTTTCATTCGAGGTTCGTGTCTGGGACGAAGTCTCCACAGCTCATGTCAACGAAAGAGACGGATAATATCACGGATAAGAGGGAATTATAACTGCAAGAATTATTACATCAGAATTTCTCTTGTTCCAGTGGTCGAAGAATTTGCTAGAAGTTTCTGGCTATCAGAAACTTCTGCTATATAAGGACAGCTGGCGATCAAAAAGGGGGCAGTAGTTTCTAAACTGTGGCGAAGAGATTAGAAAAGTGATAATGGGCGAAGTTGTAATTTTGTGATAAATTGAAAGTTGAGATTTAACAAGAAGAAGTAATTAGTTTGGATTTGTGAATTAAGTAATTGAAAGGAGATAAAGTGATTTGAGAGGACAGAGACCTTGTAAGAAAAGAATTGCGAAGAAGAGTATAGTGTGAACCAGAATTGTTCTATAGACTAGAAAATAAAGAAATAATTTCACAGAATATTGTTTTATCTACTCGAGCCGTAGCTTGCATATTACATTGGTGTCAGAAGCGGGATAAAACTTATTCTGTGAATAACTATTTCCGTGGTGTGAAATTGCACAAGCAAAAAAAAAAAGAAAAAAAAAAAAAAAACGATTTCTGTGTTGAGTTAATTAGTTGCGCAAAATGGGTCGCAAATTGGGAAAACTAACTATAATTCAACTAAAGGCAGAACTCAGTAAGCGGAACCTCGACACAACTGGGGGAAAAGATGCCCTACTGATTCGTCTGGAAGAAGCAGTAACGCAGGAAGGTGAAAATCCGCACGACGTAGAGTTTGACGTGGAAGAGGAACCAGCAAGTACAGCAGCCGACCCGGGTATAACAAGTCTGCTCCTGCAACTTAAGTTAGTCATGGACGAACAAAAGAAAGCAATAGAAGACCAAAGGAATTCTCTAGAACTTAAGCTGGACGAACCAAAGAAAGCAATGGACGACCAGAGGAATTCTCTAGAAGTTAAGCTGGACGAACAAAAGAAAGCAATGGACGAACAAAAGAATTCTCTAGATGCTCTGGAAAGTAAACTTGATGAGCAAAACAGGAACTTGGAATCTAAATTCGAAGCGATCGAAGAGAAAATCGAGAAGGTCGAGACGCAACTCGAAAAAGTCGAAACTAGATTCGATGAAAACTTTGAGAAGCATGAAACTCAGTTCGGGAAAATAGAGGCTCAGTTCGAAAAAGTAGAAAAACAAGTCGAAAATCTTACTAAGGAACTCAGCAACGTGAAGAGACAGAAAGCACGGGAATATTCCACTGACGGTTTGAGAAGAAAGGAGATGCAGCCTCCTATCTTCGATGGTCAAACATCATGGCCAATTTATAAGAGGCAATTCGAAGCGGCCGCAATGACCAATAGCTGGGACGGTGAAGAAAAGTCTATTGCACTCACGCTTGCACTGAGGGGTCCAGCTGCGGAGCTCTTGCAGACCATCCCGGAAGATAAACAGCAGAACTACGACTCTCTGGTTCAGGCTATCGAGATGCGGTTTCCAACAGTTGCAAGCGGATATAGAGCGACTAGCCCATCTTTCATATCCCAAAGCCGGTGAGGAGCTTATCAACGAAATGGCGGTGGAAGCTTTTATTCAGGCCATAGAGGACAGACAACTGCAAATGGCTGTAAGGATGGCTGAAAAGCGAACACTCCCCGAGGCATTGGCATTCGCTTTGTCAATGAAGGCTGCGGACCAAGCATACCAGGGAATACACCGTGTCAGGGAAATGTCCGTCGTGGATTGCTCATGCCAGAGAACAGCCGTCATGGATGAAGACAGAGCTCGCGGACGTCAAATCCGTTGCTGGAATTGCAACCAAACCGGACACCTACAACGGCAGTGCAGAAGTGCACCTAGATGAGGAAATTGTCCACATTGCACCACTAGGAGAAGCAGAGAGGAAGCATCTGGCTGTCAGTCAGACTTACCAAAACCAGCAGTCGGGAAATGCGTAAGGACCAACTTCGCGGGGCAGAAGTTAGTTACTGGAATCGAGGCCTCCAGGACCACCATTCAAGTTTCGCAAACCAAACGGGGTAACAAGAGCCTGACAGTGGAGGCACTAATCAACAAGAAGAAGTGCGTAGCCACCATCGACACAGGCGCCACTGCCTCCATTGTAAGAAGAGATATCGTTCTAAGCGCCTGGCTGCACAACACCAACAGCTACTGCCTGAAGACTGCAACAGGGGAAATGGCGAAGGTATTTGGAGAAGTTCGTCTTACGATTACTCTGGCGGGACTGACGTTCTCCCATGCGTTTCTGGTGGCAGATATATGCGACGAGTGCATCATCGGAATAGACTTCATGAAAGCAAATGAAGTAATCCTGGACATCGGGATGCAAGTACTGAGGTATCGAAATGTGGAGATTCCGATGATGTACGGAAACGGGAGTGCCGTAACTCTCAGGACAGTCATCAGCAAAGACGAAGTTTTGCCGCCGTCTTCAGAGACAATCATTTGGACGAAGCTGGAAGGTGATCTTGGGAGCCACCGATTCTACATAGTAGAACCAGACCCAGAGAAGAATTCTCAAGACTACATCGTGGGAAAGACGTTAGTCGAACCAAAGAACACCATGGTTCCAGTGAGGGTTTTGAACGCAAGACCACACACTGTCAAACTAAGGCGAGGGGAGTTGACTGGAAAATGCACGCCGATTACCGCCGTCGCAACAATATCTGAACGTGATGCTCCAAAACCTCTCCCATTACCTTGGACAGCGGAAACGAGAGAGACGATTCTTCAGTCCAGTGAGCTGAATCAGGAGCAGCGAACTATGGCAGAGAATCTTATCAATGAGTACGCTGATGTATTTGCCTCACAGGACGGAGAATACGGCAGAACACACCTGGTACAACATCGAATAGACACTGGTGATACTAGACCAATTCGTCAGCCTGCTAGGCGCCTTCCATTGGCAAAGCAGACAGAAGTTGCAGAGATGGTGTCGGCAATGGAGAAAGAAGGTCTGATTGAAAGTTCCAAAAGTCCGTTGGCATCACCGATTGTACTGGTTAAGAAGAAAGATGGCAGCACGCGGTTCTGCGTGGACTATCGGCAGCTCAATTACGTCACCAAGAAAGACAGCTATCCTCTGCCACGGATTGACGACACGCTGGACACACTATCAGGAGCCCAATGGTTTTCCACTCTCGACTTGAAGAGTGGCTACTGGCAGGTACAGATCCATCCAGAAGACCGGGAGAAAACTGCCTTCACCGCAGGAAATGGGCTATGGCAATTCACGGTAATGCCATTCGGGCTGTGCAATGCTCCGGCGACTTTCGAGCGCTTGATGGAATGTGTCCTGCAAGGGTTAACATGGAAATCCTGTTTGGTTTACTTGGATGATGTCATCGTCGTAGGACAAACGTTTGCGCAACACCGAGACAATCTAAGGGATGTGTTTCAAAGGCTTCGAAGTGCCCACCTGAAGCTCAACCCCAAGAAGTGCGCCCTGTTTAGAGCGGAAGTCAAGTACCTGGGGCACATAATTTCAGCAAAAGTTAGTGAGTACCGACCCAGAGAAGGTCGAAGCGGTGAAAAACTGGCCAGTCCGCAAGGATAAACACCAACTAAGGAGCTTCCTGGGCCTAGCCACCTACTACAGATGGTTCGTGAAGGATTTTGCCGGGATCGCAAAGAGCCTGCACCAGTTGACGGAAAAGGGAAAACAATTCAAATGGTCCATTGAGTGTGAGAAGAGCTTCAAGGCACTTAAACAACGGCTATGCGATGCCCCGATACTGGCTTACCCCACTCCCGGGGAAACGTTCATTGTGGATGCAGATGCTAGTAATGTCGGGGTAGGAGCCGTACTCTCCCAGGTGCATGACGGCCAAGAGAAGGTGGTTGCGTACTTTAGCAAGGTGCTCTTTAAACCAGAAAGGAACTACTGCGTGATAAGGAGAGAACTTCTAGCTTTGATCTTGGCTACGAAGCATTTTCACAAATACCTCTACGGGAGGAAGTTCGTTCTTCGCACAGACCATGCAGCCTTAAAATGGCTATTACAGTTCAAGAGTCCTGAGGGTCAGGTCGCAAGATGGATCGAAAGGCTGCAAATCTACGACTACGAAATACAGCATCGCAAAGGAAGGCTCCACTCTAATGCGGATGCACTGTCCCGGAGACCATGCAGAACGGATTGTAAACATTGTGCGCGTCAGGAAGAACGGGAGCTGGTTTCCATCCAAAGAATGAGAGCCGAACCTATCGCCGGCTGGAGCGTAGATGAGATCCGGAACGCTCAGAAGGAAGACCCGGATATCGAGCCGATTCTGGCCTGGAAGAAGAGCATGGAGAAACCGGATCATCAGGACATCTCTCACAGAAGCCAGACCTTAAAGGCATATTTTGCGCAGTGGGACTCCCTCCATGTCCAAGAAGGTGTTCTGAGAAGAAAATGGGAATCCTCCAACGGAAAGTCGTTTGTAATGCAGCTTGTCGTACCGCGGACGAGGGTCAAGGAGGTGTTACAGGAAATGCATGGCGGGGCGACCGGAGGCCACTTATGAGTGAATAAGACGCTAGAAAAGGTACGAGAACGTTTTTATTGGTTAAAAGCGAAGGAAGATATCGAAGACTGGTGCAGAAAATGCGACGTGTGTGCAGCTAGTAAGGGTCCGAGAATCAAAACTTGAGGTAAGATGCACCAATACAACGTGGGAGCACCTTTCGAACGAATCGCCATTGACATCGCAGGGCCCTTTCCGGAAACCGACAATGGTAATCGGTATATACTCGTAGTGATGGACTACTTCCGGAAGCGTTTCCGATCCCTAACCAGGAAGCCAGAACCGTGGCGGAGCAGATCGTCTACAATTGGGTTAGCAGATTCGGTGTGCCCTCGGAATTGCATTCTGACCAAAGGCGGAACTTCGAGTCAAGAATCTTCAGAGATGTGTCAACTACTCGGAATCAAAAAGACAAGGACAACCCCGCTTCGTCCACAGTCGGACGGTATGGTGGAGCGTTTCAATAGGACTTTGGACGAACATCTCTCGAAGGTCGTAGGTGACTAGCAACGGGATTGGGACCGGCAGATTCCCTTGTTTTTGATGGCCTATAGAAGTGCCGTGCATAGCACTACTCGACATACGCCGTTCGAAATCTTATTTGGTGGAATAGCTCGTTTACCCAGTGAGGTGAAATTTGGATCTCCTACCAATGAGCCCAGAAATGAAGAAGAGTACGTGGCGGACCTTAGGGAAAGGCTTAGGGACATACACCAAAGGACCAGAAGCCAGATTAAGATGACGAGCGACCGCATGAAGACCAGGTATGATGCCAAGGCAACAACGTCAGGATTCCAGGAAGGAGATCTGGTGTGGCTGTATAATCCCCATCGCCAAAAGGGGAAATCACCTAAATTACAGCGGAACTGGGAAGGTCCCTACAGAATAGTAACCCGCATCAACGATGTTGTCTACCGCATCCAGCGAGGACCGAGGGCCAAAATGAAAGTGGTTCATGTGGACCGACTGAGTCGATACAATGGCCGAAATGAGGATGCACTTGTTCGGGACGAACACGTCTAAGAGGGGGGCAGTGTAGCTTAATAATAACTACGCCCCCTAAAAATATGACGCAACAAATTTCGAAGTGACTTTTCATTCTGGCAGAATTTTGGTTCGAACTGTCCTTTCATTCGAGGTTCGTGTCTGGGACGAAGTCTCCACAGCTCATGTCAACGAAAGAGACGAATAATATCAGAGATAAAAGGGTATTATAACTGCAAGAATTATTTCTCTTGTTCCAGTGGTCGAAGAATTTGCTAGAAGTTTCTGGCTATCAGAAACTTCTGCTATATAAGGAAAGATGGCGATTGAGAAAGCAGCAGTAGTTTCTAAACTGTGGCGAAGAGATTAGAAAAGTGATAGTGGGCGCAGTTGTAATTTTGTGATAAATTGGAAGTTGGGATTTAATAAGAAGAAGTAATTAGTTTGGATTTGTGAATTAAGTAGAAGAAAGGAGACAAAGTGATTTGAGAGGACAGAGACCTTGTAAGAAAAGAATTGCGAAGAAGAGTATAGTGTGAACCAGAATTGTTCTATAGACTAGAAAATAAAGAAATAATTTCACAGAATATTGTTTTATCTACTCGAGCCGTAGCTCGCATATTACATTGGTGTCAGAAGCGGGATAAAACTTATTCTGTGAATAACTATTTCCGTGGTGTGAAATTGCACAAGCAAAAAAAAAAAGAAAAAAAAAAAAAAAAACGATTTCTGTGTTGAGTTAATTAGTTGCGCAAAATGGGTCGCAAATTGGGAAAACTAACTATAATTCAACTAAAGGCAGAACTCAGTAAGCGGAACCTCGACACAACTGGGGGAAAAGATGCCCTACTGATTCGTCTGGAAGAAGCAGTAACGCAGGAAGGTGAAAATCCGCACGACGTAGAGTTTGACGTGGAAGAGGAACCAGCAAGTACAGCAGCCGACCCGGGTATAACAAGTCTGCTCCTGCAACTTAAGTTAGTCATGGACGAACAAAAGAAAGCAATAGAAGACCAAAGGAATTCTATAGAACTTAAGCTGGACGAACAAAAGAAAGCAATGGACGAACAAAAGAAAGCAATGGACGAACAAAAGAATTCTCTAGAACTTAAGATGGACGAACAAAAGAATTCTCTAGATGCTCTGGAAAGTAAACTTGATGAGCAAAACAAGAACTTGGAGTCCAAATTCGAAGTGATCGAAGAGAAAATCGAGAAGGTCGAGACGCAACTCGAAAAAGTCGAAACTAGATTCGATGAAAATTTTGAGAAACATGAAACTCAGTTCGGGAAGATAGAGACTCAGTTTGAAAAAGTAGAAAAGCAAGTCGAAAATCTTGCTAAGGAGCTCAGCAACGTGAAGAGACAGAAAGTACGGGAATATTCCACTGACGGTCTGAGAAGAAAGGAGATGCAGCCTCCTATCTTCGATGGTCAAACATCATGGCCAATTTATAAGAGGCAATTCGAAGCGGCCGCAATGACCAATAGCTGGGACGATGAAGAGAAGTCTATTGCACTCACGCTTGCACTGAGGGGTCCAGCTGCGGAGCTCTTGCAGACCATCCCGGAAGATAAATAGCAGAACTACGACTCTCTGGTTCAGGCTATCGAGATGCGGTTTGGGGATGAACACATGCAGCAGGCGTACAGGGTTCAGCTGCGTAGTCGAGTCCAGAAAAGGGGGGAAACGCTCCAACAGTTGCAAGCGGATATAGAGCGACTAGCCCATCTTTCATATCCTAAAGCCGGTGAGGAGCTTATCAACGAAATGGCGGTGGAAGCTTTTATTCAGGCCATAGAGGACAGACAACTGCAAATGGCCGCAAGGATGGCTGAAAAGCGAACACTCCCCGAGGCATTGGCATTCGGTTTTTCAATGAAGGCTGCGGACCAAGCATACCAGGGAATACACCGTGTCAGGGAAATGTCCGTCGTGGAATGCTCATGCCAGAGAACAGCCGTCATGGATGAAGACAAAGCTCGCGGAAGTCAAATCCGTTGCTGGAATTGCAACCAAACCGGACACCTACAACGGCAGTGCAGAAGTGCACCTAGACGAGGAAATTGTCCACATTGCACCACTAGGAGAAGCAGAGAGGAAGCATCTGGCTGTCAGTCAGACTTACCAAAACCAGCAGTCGGGAAATGCGTAAGGACCAACTTCGCGGGGCAGAAGTTAGTTACTGGAATCGAGGCCCCCAGGACCACCATTCAAGTTTCGCAAACCAAACGGGATAACAAGAGCCTGACAGTGGAGGCACTAATCAACAAGAAGAAGTGCGTAGCCACCATCGACACAGGTGCTACTGCCTCCATTGTAAGAAGAGATATCGTCAAAAGCTCCTGGCTGCACAACACCAACAGCTACTGCCTGAAGACTGCAACAGGGGAAATGGCGAAGGTATTTGGAGAAGTTCGTCTTACGATTACTCTGGCGGGACTGACGTTCTCCCATGCGTTTCTGGTGGCAGATATATGCGACGAGTGCGTCATCGGAATAGACTTCATGAAAGCAAATGAAGTAATCCTGGACATCGGGATGCAAGTACTGAGGTATCGAAATGTGGAGATTCCGATGATGTACGGAAACGGGAGTGCCGTAACTCTCAGGACAGTCATCAGCAAAGACGAAGTTTTGCCGCCGTCTTCAGAGACAATCATTTGGACGAAGCTGGAAGGTGATCTTGGGAGCCACCGATTCTACATAGTAGAACCAGACCCAGAGAAGAATTCTCAAGACTACATCGTGGGAAAGACGTTAGTCGAACCAAAGAACACCATGGTTCCAGTAAGAGTTTTGAACGCAAGACCACACACTGTCAATCGAAGGCGAGGGGAGGTGACTGGAAAATGCACGCCGATTACCGCCGTCGCAACAATATCTGAACGTGATGCTCCAAAACCTCTCCCATCACCTTGGACAGCGGAAACGAGAGAGACGATTCTCCAGTCCAGTGAGCTGAATCAGGAGCAGCGAACTATGGCAGAGAATCTTATCAATGAGTACGCTGATGTATTTGCCTCACAGGACGGAGAATACGGCCGAACACACCTGGTGCAACATCGAATAAACACTGGTGATACTAGACCAATTCGTCAGCCTGCTAGGCGCCTTCCATTGGCAAAGCAGACAGAAGTTGCAGAGATGGTGTCGGCAATGGAGAAAGAAGGTCTGATTGAAAGTTCCAAAAGTCCGTGGGTTCTGCGTGGACTATCGGCAGCTCAATTACGTCACCAAGAAAGACAGCTATCCTCTGCCACGGATTGACGACACGCTGGACACACTATCAGGAGCCCAATGGTTTTCCACTCTCGACTTGAAGAGTGGCTACTGGCAGGTACAGATCCATCCAGAAGACCGGGAGAAAACTGCCTTCACCGCAGGAAATGGGCTATGGCAATTCACGGTAATGCCATTCGGGCTGTGCAATGCTCCGGCGACTTTCGAGCGCTTGATGGAATGTGTCCTGCAAGGGTTAACATGGAAAACCTGTTTGGTGTACTTGGATGATGTCATCGTCGTAGGAAAAACGTTTGCGCAACACCGACCTGAACACACCCACCTGAAGCTCAACCCCAAGAAGTGTGCCCTGTTTAGAGCAGAAGTCAAGTACTTAGGGCACATAATTTCAGCAAAAGTTAGTGAGTACCGACCCAGAGAAGGTCGAAGCGGTGAAAAACTGGCCAGTCCCCAAAGATAAACACCAACTAAGGAGCTTCCTGGGCCTAGCCACTTACTACAGACGGTTCGTGAAGGATTTTGCCGGGATCGCAAAGAGCCTGCACCAGTTGACGGAAAAGGGAAAACAATTCAAATGGTCAATTGAGTGCGAGAAGTGCTTCAAGGCACTTAAACAGCGGCTATGCGATGCCCCGATACTAGCTTACCCCACTCCCGGGGAAACGTTCATTGTGGATGCAGATGCTAGTAATGTCGGGGTAGGAGCCGTACTCTCCCAGGTGCATGATGGCCAAGAGAAGGTGGTTGCGTACTTCAGCAAGGTGCTCTCTACGCCAGAAAGGAACTACTGCGTGACAATCCGGGAACTACTAGCTTTGATCTTGGCTACGAAGCATTTTCACAAATACCTCTATGGGAGGAAGTTCGTTCTTCGCACAGACCATGCAGCCTTAAAATGGCTATTACAGTTCAAGAGTCCTGAGGGTCAGGTCGCAAGATGGATCGAAAGGCTGCAAATCTACGACTACGAAATACAGCATCGTAAAGGAAGGCTCCACTCTAATGCGGATGCACTGTCCCAGAGACCATGCAGAAGGGATTGTAAACATTGTGCACGTCAGGAAAAACGGGAGCTGGTTTCCATCCAAAGAATGAGAGCCGAACCTATCGCCGGCTGGAGCGTAGATGAGATCCGGAACGCTCAGAAGGAAGACCCGGATATCGAGCCGATTCTGGCCTGGAAGGAGAACATGGAGAAACCGGATCATCAGGACATCTCTCGCAGAAGCCCGACCTTAAAGGCATATTTTGCGCAGTGGGAGTCGTTTGTAATGCAGCTTGTCGTGCCGCGGACGAGGGTCAAGGAGGTGTTACGGGAAATGCATGGCGGGGCGTCCGGAGGCCACTTGGGAGTGAATAAGACGCTAGAAAAGGTGCGAGAACGTTTTTATTGGTTAAAAGCGAAGGAAGATGTCGAAGACTGGTGCAGAAAATGCGACGTGTGTGCCTCTAGCAAGGGCCCGAGAATCAAAACTCGAGGTAAGATGCACCAATACAACGTGGGAGCACCTTTCGAACGAATCGCCATTGACATCGCAGGGCCCTTTCCGGAAACCGACAATGGTAATCGGTATATACTCGTAGTAATGGACTACTGCAGTAAGTGACCAGAAGCGTTTCCGATCTCTAACCAGGAAGCCAGAACCGTGGCGGAGCAAATCGTCTACAATTGGGTGAGCAGATTCGGTGTGCCCTCGGAATTGCATTCTGACCAAGGGCGGAACTTCAAGTCAAGAATCTTCCAAGAGATGTGTCAACTACTCGGAATCAAAAAGACAAGGACAACCCCGCTTCATCCACAGTCGGACGGTATGGTGGAGCGTTTCAATAGGACTTTGGACGAACATCTCCCGAAGGTCTTAGGTGACTACCAACGGGATTGGGACCGGCAGATTCCCTAGTTTTTGATGGCCTATAGAAGTGCCGTGCATAGCACTACTCGACGTACGCCGTTCGAAATCTTGTTTGGTGGAATAGCTCTGTTACCCAGTGAGGTGAAATTTGGATCTCCTACCAATGAGCCCAGAAATGAAGAAGAGTACGTGGCGGACCTTAGGGAAAGGCTTAGGGACATACACCAAAGGACCAGAAGCCAGATTAAGATAACGAGCGACCGCATGAAGACCAGGTATGATGCCAAGGCAACAACGTCTGGATTCCAGGAAGGAGATCTAGTGTGGTTGTATAATCCCCATCGCCAAAAGGGGAAATCACCTAAATTGCAGCAGAACTGGGGGGGTCCCTACAGAATAGTAACCCACATCAACGATGTTGTCTACCGCATCCAGCAAGGACCAAGGGCCAAAATGAAAGTGGTTCATGTGGACCGACTAAGTCGATACAATGGCCGAAGTGAGGACGCGCTTGTATTTTTTTTACCCAAATCTCCATCGAAACTTTGTTTCTGCCTACCTATGTAAATAACTTCTCATTTAGGATTCTCATAATTATTTTCGCGATGCATTTCATGAAAAAATACCACGGTAGTTTCTATTAACTCCTGAAAATTGCAGCTGATTCCATCTACCTATTTCGCCGTTATAAAGGCCTTTTTATTTCATGCAAACCACTTAACTTCTATTCTCATCCTCTCATTTACCACACTGACTATGTGCTTTTTATGTCTCGCTAATATGTTTCTTCTCAATTGCAACATTGCTTTTTTGTGCATCTTCTTTTTTGAGTTCAAATCTCTCTCTAAGCTAATAGATGTGCCAGCTAAGTTCCTTGTGCGCTCAAACACCTCTTCCACAGTTTCCATCGATTCAAATTCTGCTATCACTGTTATCTTCCCATCCTTTTCAAAGACTTTCTTGGTCGGCCGCACCTTAACTGTAGGAGGTAATTTCATTACTTCACATATTTTTTTAACTGCTTCCGGTACAGAACCCTGTGTTTCAATGCCTTTAAAAATTATATTTTTGTTTTTTATTTACTTACTTACTTATGTCCTGTATCCCTTTGTCCTAGGGCCTCTACAACGCCTACGCGCCATCGTGTGCGATTTCTGTAAATGTGCCTCAGCTCTCCCCAACTCTTTCCCAGTTGTCGTGCTTCCTTCTCAACTGTTCTGCGCCACGTACTCCTAGGACCGTCGCGTATCCTGCCATCCTGGGTAAGCGGGTTCCATTGCATCGCTTGGTTAGCTATGGATCTGTCACCCTTTCGGAGAGTGTGACCGATCCATTGCCACTTTCGTCGTCGTATGGTTGTGCCTATAGGTTCATGGCCCGTTCTCTGATAAAGCTGTTCATTAGAGATACGGTTTGGCCAGAATATCCTTAAGACCTAACCTTAAAACCTATTGAAAAACATTTGCAGCTTCCTCGTGATAGTGACGGTCACTCTCCAGGTATCACATCCATATAGCAGCGCGGATTCAACGTTGGAACGGAACAGTCATAGCTTGGTGTTTAAGCTAATTGCATTACTTCGCCAAACTATGGATAGCATCCCATACGCAAATTTTGTTTTACCTATTCGGCTGACTATATCCAGTTCAGTTCCACCATCGGTTGAGACAATACTCCCAAGGTATTGGAAACTCTCTACTCTCTCAACCGTTTGTCCAGCAATGCATATATGAGTTGATGAGTTTGGTCCTAGGCTGATCATTTTTGTTTTTGCCGAGTTAATTTTCAGCCCAACGACGTCTGCTTCCCTCTCCACATTTGCCGTCATTTGGTGAAGGTCCATTATTCTGTGAGACAGTAGGCATACATCGTCAGCGTATTTGAGTTCGGTCGAGGTGTTTGAGTTCAGATGTGAGAGTCCATCGAATTCCTCCATTTCCTGTTGATAAGGCCGCATTCAGCACATCGCTAATCACCAATATAAAGTATGCAGCCTTGCCGAACCCCACTTTGGACTTCGAATATCTCAGACAGCCTTCCTCTGTGCAAAACGTGACATGTGGACCCATCATATGTAGCCTTGATAATTACTATTAATTTATCCGGAATGCCTCTCCTGCGCAAGGGACGCCAAATAAATTCCCGATTGGCACTATCAAACGCCTTTTCAAAATCGATGAACAACAGGTGAAGTGGTGATCGATATTCAACACATTGCTAGATGATGATCCGCAGGGTGTTGATGTGGTCGACACAGGAGGATCCAGAGCGGAAACCTGCTTGTTCGGCGTCGAGTGTATCTTCAAGGTGTTCTTTGATTCGCTCCAGGATGATTCTAGCTATTATTTTGGTCACAGCAGGCAGCACGCAAATACCTCTCCAGTTTTCGCACTGCATTAGGTTGCCCTTTTTAGGGAGCTTGACGATCATTCCCTTTTTCCACTCATCCGAAAAACTCTCTGCTTCCCATGTTCTCCCGACAAGTGGGAACAGTAGCTCTGCCGATGTTGTTGGCGCAGCTTGAAAAAGCTCCGCAGGTATGCCGTCAAGTCCTACCGCCTTATTAGTTTTCAGTGCTTTGATTGCGGTAATAATCTCCTCCTTACTGGGGGTTGTGGTGCGAATTCGGGAATTTCTTTCTACAGACACTTCAGTCAGACTTGGGTGCATATTGCTGGCGAATACTCGGTTTAGAGCCGAAGCAAAATGCTCCTTCCATCTCTTCAGTTGATCCTCATCCGATAATAGCAACGAACCGTCTAAGCCTTTCACTGGGTGTTGAGTAGAGCTTCGGCCACCTATAAGCTCCTTAGTGATTCTATAAACGGTTCTGCTGTCGCACCTCGCTGCTGCTTCTTCTGCTTCCGTAGCCAGCGCATTGATGTAATTGCGCTTGTCACGTCTCACGCTACGCTGTACTTCTCTCATCTTCATTCGACATAGGGACTCAAGCTCGATCCTCCCTGCTGCTGGAGTTCCTGCAATTCGAGCTCTTAGCTGTTTTCATTCGTTGATCCTTCTCCAGGTATCCTCGGAAAGTCACGCCCTATGGTTTCCCTGCGATCGACCGACAATCCTTTCAGCACCTGATGTGAAAACAGTTTTCACAGCACACCAATGGTCTTGGATGGTGGCGAGCAGTGAGCTGCTGATTGTTTCCACTCCACTTGAGAGATGGTCCCTTAATTCTTGGCGCACTGAGGGAACTCTCAGTTGGTCTACGTTGAACCTAGGTATTCTTGTGTCGTTAGATCTACGAACGGCAGCAGTGCGTAATCGGAGAGTAGTTATCATAAGATGGTGATCTCGTACCAACCCCATGTCGGCACCTCGTCTGCTTCGGACGTCTAGGAGACTACTTCTAAAACGGCGACTAATAGCAAAATGGTCAATTTGGTTGGTTGCCTGTCAGTTGACACCCAACTGATTTTATGGCAGGCTTTGTGCTCAAACATGGTGCCACCTATGACAAGACGATTTGCGTTGCAAAAGTTAACAAATCTTTCGCCGTTGTCATTGCGATTGCCTAGTTCGTTCCGTCCCATAATATGTTTGAGCAATTTGTTGTCGCAGCTACCTTGGCATTCAGGTCCCCCATCACAATGACAATGTCGCCGTTGGGTGTTGCATTATGAACAGCTCCCAACTGGTTGTAGAAGGTCTCCTTTTCTTCCTCAGACGAACTATCCGTGGGGGAGTAACACTGTATTGTATAATGGTGAGGCGACGTACTCTCGTCCGGAATCGGGCCGCTAAAATCCTATCACCGTGCGGCTGCCAGGAAATTAGGCCTCTGCGTGCTGTTGGTGTTAGCAGCAGTCCAACTCCATATCCACGGGGGCTTCCGGATGGTCTTCCAGTATAGAGTAATACAGTGTTATGCGTTGGGGATTGGTACTCACCCGCATCTAACCATCTTATCTCGCTTACTCCCTGACGTTCTGAGGTCCTTCACTCTGAGAATCAAGGAGCGTCTTCACATTCCAAAAACCAATATTATTCGATAGAATAAGATGGGATCGATTTTCTTAATCAGAATGCAAAAGTCATTAAGAAAGGTGGCTCTTGTGTTTAAAAAAAGGGTTAACCATAATTTTGTATTAGTATTTACGCTGCGGTAAATGTATTTGGGACACATGTGACCCCTAATTTCCAAGTAATTAGTTGAAGTAAGGAAAAGGCAACTGAAAAGCCACCATTACAATCCGTCTGGAATGGATCGTATAATACCGTATCCTCATCTCCTAATCTATCCATATAATGAACACAGAAAAGTGGGCGTGGCATTCTGATATGTTCAATTCAAATTCAATGATGTACGTATTTTTCTATTAAGATTATATGTACTTCAGTGACTTTTTAGAGATTTTATTAGATAAACTGCTTCTTATAAGAAAGGCGTGGCTACACCGAAGTTCATGGATTCTGATGATCCTGAAAATAAGGCTTACTCATCACCGTAAGTAGATTTAAAAAAAAGCAATATCGAGTTTTTCGAAGAAAACGTCCCAAAAACTCGACATAACGTTCAATGCTGATCACAAATATACATACTTTTGGAATCTACAGTTAATATTTCTCTATATTACAAACTATGCATATGTATATTGTATAGCCTATAGGGTATAAACATACAGGTCAGCTACAATCTATTTAGAATAGATCGTATGATACCCTATCCATAATTATGTAACTCAGAACTAATAAAGTGAGCGTGGCGTTGTGAAATTTTGAAACGGATGCAATGATACATTTCAGTACAGAGAATATCCGCGATTTTAAAGATCACAAAACTGTTATAACTTTTTCTTAGCAGAAAGTGGACGTTGCTCCCAAAATTTGTTACCGAAATTCACGGATTCTAATAGCTTTGAAAAAACAATATGTGTATACTATTTTCACTACCCTACCTGACTGCCAACCACGTCGTGGTGTAGGGGCCGAGTAAGTTTAATGACTCTCGGGGACTTCCCCCAGAGGAGTCCTGAAACTAAAGGGTAGTCATCCTAACCCACCCTTTTCCCATTCATTCTTCCCTGCCCCTCCAATTATTCCCCCGGGCTGGATTAAGGTATTATACATCCTGTGCTGAGAATCAACCTGGCTGGGAGCCCGCCCAAAATAGCTCAGTCGCGAACGGAGTATTCGGTGGTCAGGCACCCTCCGAATTAACCCTGCCTTATCTGCATACAGGGGGTGAGTGCAGATGGACAGTTCTTCCCCCTTACTCGTGGGACTCAAACATGAACAACATCTAAACAAAACTAACGGATGAGGACGAAAACCGTCTCCTAAATCCCTCTGACTCTTGTACAGAAAGCAATGCTACGATTGACGCTGGTATCGGAAACCTGCTTTTCGATGACAGTGACAGATGTTCCGTTGCTAGCTCGGCAAGCTCAGGATTGTCAGCCAGCTCAAGACGCAGGGGGATTACAAACAGTAAACTGACGATTAGGAGACTGGGTATAAAGACATGAAACGAACTAAATGACAAAAACAAACAAAGGCTACTCAACGCACATGCATACCTGTAGGAGATGCTCGGAACAGATTACACGCCGGTGGCTTGCCCTCCGGGTAACGCAATTCCCGCCGCATGCATGAGCGAGGAAGATTCGATGGGGCCGCCGACATCTTTGATCGGTGAAAGCTGGTTAGAGACGAAATCGATATTATCGAATAATCCAGAACAAGACAAGACTGAGGCAGAACGTCTGTCTAATCCAGCCGAGAGTATACCAAATCCATCACCCAGACGTTGCATCAAGCCTTTAGCTTGTACAGGTCTGGTGAAGAATGAAGAATCTCTGGGAGCCGAGGAGAAGGATTTATCAACCTCGAGCATCTTAAGCCATAGCTCATGATGTGAGAGGGTGATGGGGAATTCATCTCAGGCAGGAAAAGACAGACCACAAACCCCAAAAACGAGACGGACGCAACTAGGGGCCAAAGGAAAACTGAAGTCAACGAAGAAGCTACTAAGCTCGACCAGACACTGCAACAAGCCTTTAACTTGTGCAGGTCTGGCGGAAGGTGAAGTAGTTTCCCAGGTAGCTGGAAAGAAGAACCCGCACGCATCAAGCATCCTGACCCATAGCTCATCATGCGAAATGAGTACGGAGACTGCTTACCGGCCAGACGGAGGCATTCCAGAAACCCCGAAAATGACATGCGAGATTGAAGGACTTCCGAACCAAACCGGGGATTCTCTGAACTCCTCGCATAGACCATGCTTCAAGTCGTTAACTTGTACGGGTCTAGAGAGGAGGGAGGAAGTTCATCGGAGAGTAGAGCAGTGGAACTCAAATCCAACGAACATCCTGAGCCATAGCTCATCATGCAAGGAAGATGAGTGAGAACCTCTCCCCCACTTGGGGAGGCTAATCCGGACGTCTACAATACTACAAATACTAGGAAACCTACCAAAGCAACCAAACCAAAGCGATCTGTGGGACCGAAGGCGATAGAAAACAGAAGACGACGCAACGGAACCAGATGCATTAAAAGGCTAAGCGGACGTGATACTGAAACCTACACGGTGAAGGAGCAGCAAGCTCTGGAGAGAGCTAAATGTCTCTTGAAATCGCTGCCCAGTACCAGGAACAGGAACGAGATAAGACAAAACAACAATACAAATAGGACTACGACGAAGACCTGGACAGTATCAAGACGACTGTCCGTAGCAAGGAAGGAGGGTGTTATGCTCGCCACCTTAGCCGCGGATAGACTTAAGATTACCCGGATCAACCCGCAGCTGGACCCTCAATCCAACTCTCCTCAAACAAGAAGGGCAGTTAAGAGAGCCTCCTTAGTCGTTGTAAACGGCCGTCAGGTTGCGATAGTAGACTTCGGTAACCCAGAGCGCAAGCTGACTAGTGATCAGTGTAGATTTTTAGAGATAAGAATTCTCGATGGTGCGAATGACACTATCCTTTCGGACAGTTAACCACCGTAAGGGGATTCAAAGACATGTGAAGATGAGTTCACTCTCACATGGCTAAAGGAATTCATCGGAAAAACGGAAGCCCCATGGCCGAACGCCGAACTTCGATTAATCGAACGGCAAGAGTTGGTAAACCTAACCAGACCCAGAGGTCGTCTACTCATACCGGGTCCATACATCCCAGAAGACCGACTGGAGAGAAACCTTCAGCATCTCAATACGGAAATGCTTAGCCGTAACTGGGAAGTTTTAGAGATGGGTGAACATACGGAGGAAGGAACGGAGGTTGTGTTACTACTCAGTTCGATGCCATTACTGCGAGCCATAAATTATAAGGTCCGTATCGATATAACTCGATGCAAAATTAGGCCGATCGCAGGGACAGCTGGCACTAAAGGAAAGAAAGAGGTAGGTGGTGTTAAAAATTGAAATGATTAAGATTGTGCAAATAAATCTTTACCACAGTAAAGCTGCCAGCCCAAACCTCGTCTACCTCATGGGAGTTAGACACATAGACATCGCCCTTATACAAGAACCCTGGGTATCAGGAAACAAAATTATGGGTCTACATGCCAAAGATCTGGTATTGTATAAAACGACAGAGGTAAACTCGAATAAAAAATATAGAACATGTATCGTAGCTAGGAAACAAATAAAACTTTTCTTTCTATCTGCATACAGCGATTTTGACAATACAGTGGTTAAATATGAAAGGAAAGGATTTCCTCCACTGATTGTTTCATCTGTGTATATGCCATTTAATGCGACAGAGGGTCCACCCCCTGAACTTACTGCATCACTCGTCAGAAAAATAGAGCAGGAAAAGCAAGATATACTGATGGGATGCGACGCGAACTCCCATCACTTCCAATGGGGCAGTAAAGACATCAACAAACGAGGTGAGTTGTTTTTCGAATTCTAAATCGAACATAACCTGTTAGTAGGTAACAAAGGTAATGGACCAACGTTTGTAGTTAAAAATAGACAAGAGGTTATTGATGTTACAGTCATTAGTAACTCCAAAAGTGTAGAAATAGAGGAATGGAAAGTTCTGAAAGAAGAAACCTTCTCCGACCATAGGATGATAGGATTCACCCTAAAAATCAGGAAAGAATTGCCTAAACTATATAGAAACCCTAGGAAGACTAACTGGGATCTTTTTAGTAGGGAGGTTAATAGAATGAAAGGGAATCTACAGGACCACGCTTTTAATGGACCTACAGAAATCGACGAGGCAACGTCAATATTATCAAAAATATTGAGTAAAGCCTATCAAAACGCCTGTCCGCTGCGAAGAAGGAAACAAAAAAACACACCTCCATGGTGGTCTAAAGAACTGTCTAACATTAGGAAAGAAACTTTTCAATATTGCTAAAAGAACAAGGTTAGACGAAGACTGGGAAATTTATAAATGCAGTCAAAGGAAATTCAAAACAGAGACACAGCGCTCTAAGCGCAATTCTTGGCAAGCCTTCTGTAGCGAAATAGAAAGTACCGCTGAATCAGCAAGGCTCAGAAGGGTTCTTTCCAAAAAGCCGGTAGCGTTAGGCTCCCTAAAAGACACGTCTGGCAATTGGACTGACTCCAATGAAAGGACATTAGAAACTCTACTGGGTGCTCATTTTCCAGGATGTATAGTAGTTATAGATGACATCCCTGGCAGCAGCGGTAGTAGACACGAAATAGCGCCGTCTGAATTGGTTACGGAAGAAAAAATTGAGTGGGCAATATGCTCCTTCTTAAAGTACAAATCCCCAGGCACGGACGGAATTTTCCCGATGATGCTACAAACAGCCAAAAAAGTCATAACGCCGTTTCTAAAGAGACTGTTCCTTGGTAGCATTGAATGGGGTCATGTACCAAAGGAGTGGCGGGAAGTTAAGGTTGTTTTCATTCCCAAAGCAGGTAAAGCTAGACGCCGTTTCTAAAGAGACTGTTCCTTGGTAGCATTGAATGGGGTCATGTACCAAAGGAGTGGCGGGAAGTTAAGGTTGTTTTCATTCCCAAAGCAGGTAAAGCTAGTCATACCTGCGCTGGTGACTTTAAACCAATAAGCTTGAAATCTTTTATTCTGAAAACCTTTGAAAGACTTATTGACATACACATTCGCAGCAGGCTGAACCCCAGTATCATATCTCCGGTACAGCATGCTCATACGAAAGGTAAAAGTGTTGAAACTGCACTTCTTAGTGTTGTCAGTACGATTGAAAAATCATTGAATGATAAAGAGTACACCCTGGCTGCATTCTTAGACATTGAAGGGGCCTTTAATAATGTCACGGCAGATTCAGTCGAAGGTGCCTTAAAAAATCTGAATATTGAGGACACTCTAATTAGATGGATAGTTTCCATGCTAAGAAATAGGTACATAAACTCAGAACTAGGTGATGCGAGACTAAGAGTATCAGCTGGTAGAGGCACTCCGCAAGGAGGTATTCTCTTTCCTCTACTCTGGGTTATTGTGCTAAATGAAGTACTAATAAAACTTAGATTCAGTGGGGTTAAGACCGTAGCATACGCAGGCGATGTGGCGTTACTGGCCACGGGTAAATTCCTTCCAACCCTAAGCGACCAAATGGAAGGCGCCCTTAAGATTGTCAGCAACTGGACTAAAAGAAGTGGACTCGCAATAAATCTACTACTAACGGAGCTGACACTATTTACGAACAAGAGGATAATACCGGAATTCAAAATTCCATCCATTGAAGGCACTCCTCTTAGAATTTCTGACAGAGCTAAATATCTAGGGTTAATACTAGACCAGAAACTAAACTGGGGACTAAACACAAGGGAGAGAGCAAGGAAGCTATGATAGCTCTCTATACTTGTAGCGGAATATTTGGAAAAACTTGGGGGCCCAAACCAAAAGTCATTTTCTGGCTCTACACAACAGTTGTGAGACCTATACTGACATACGGCAGCCTAGTATGGTGGCCAGCCGCAAGTAAGCGCACAAACCTCAAAATACTAACCAGAGTACAAAGAATGGCGTGCATTGGTGCCACAGGAGCTATGAGAACCACACCAACTGCAGGATTAGAGACCATACTCAATCTATTACCTTTAGACCTATTTGTGCACGAATCTGCAGCTAGAAGTGCTCTAAGATTAAGCCAATCTGAAGGTTGGAGGCAAGCCTGGCGGAGATGTTAGCACAGACTACATTGTGCCCTATTTAGACTTTCATAAACCGTTTTGTAGTTCATTTCCGAGTCGAGAGGAATGGGAAACTAATATTCCGCTAAATGACAACTCCATCTCCATCTACACTGATGGATCCAAGATGGACATGGGAGTAGGTGCAGGGATTTTTTCTGAAAAACTGAATTTGAACAAGTCAATTCGGCTTCCAGACTATAGCAGTGTTTTTCAAGTGGAGGTCTTGGCGGTGGCAACTGCTGCCCGGGACGCTGCTATGAAAGCTATACCACCAGATGATATTACATTTTTCATTGACAGACAGGCAGCGTTAAAAGCGATTTCCGCCACGCAAATAAAATCGAAGCTTGTGCGCTGCTGTCGCGAAGAGCTGCGGGTTCTTGGTACGCAACACAATGTAAAGCTCTGTTGGGTACCCGGACATAATGGCGTTTCAGGAAATGAGAAAACTGACGAGCTGGCAAGGGAGGGTTAAGCTCTAAATCCTGAACGAGCCGACCCATCAATTAAGATACCACCCTGCAACCTGAACCTAGAAGTTAGAAATAAAATGATTGCCATAGCAAATAGTAGATGGAGATCATTAGAATCCTGTATAATTATAAGAAAACTCTGGCCGCTCTACGATAAAAATCGTACAGAGCAAATCCTACACTTCAACAGATATAATTTATCTGGTTTAGTGGGGATGATAACTGGACACAACTTTTTACGTTAGCACACAAAGAAATTGGGAATTAGCGAAGAAGATATATGTAGAGGCTGTGGCAATGAGGACATACACGAAGATACACCTCACTTCCTGTGCCATTGTCCAGGACTCTACCTTAACTTAGATTCAAAATACTAGGGAAATATTTCTTCCAAGACTTAGAAGAACTTTCAAATGTATCGGTAAATAAGATTACCAAATTTATAAATGCATCGGGTTGGTTTAAGAACCCATAGAGTTCACGAGTAGGGAAGCTTCACTCCTTGGACATCACAATGGATCTATACTGATCTAAGTGTGATACTCTACGTCAACCCATCAAACCTAACCTAACCTATACTATTTTCAAGAAACTCCCCCAAAACGTGGGCGTGGCCATGTATAATGTGTCGACAAAATATAGAGAAAGTGCACGCCTAGCAAAAGTATTGCGAAAAACTAAATTGTTTGGCAAGTGGTTGTGTCCGTGGGCGAATTTTAAAAATTTGTACTAGTTCCGATTCTAAAAAACTTATATACCAAATTTCATGTTCCTGTCTCAAAATTTAAAGCTCAAAAAGTAGTGACATACTGATGGATGGACGGGCAGACAAGACTAGATCAACATAACTTTTGATGCTGTTCAGAAATATAAGTACTTTTGGTTGTCTATAGTTCTCTATGTATTGAACTTAATATACCCTAGATAGTGTATAAAACGAAGTTATTTTCCCAAAGCAAACGATGTGCGGAGTCTTGTGCAGAGCGATGTACTAGGGGTAACACACACGCGGATTTTCGAAATTGTATCACCTGAAGGTGACTTTATTTTAACATGGTTTTCGTTTCTGTTGAAGTTTACAATACATTTGAAGTTTGATTCGATACAGTGAAGAAATCTATTCCTGATCCGAAATATCTACTGGCGGCTCCAATACAGGAATTGGCTTCTACAACCGCATGTAGACTAATATACTCGTATGTAGGCAAATTTTAAATATGTTCTTATTTCTACTAATTCAATTTTTTGAGAAAGTTAGTACTTCGATTATTAAAACTGGCTTGTAGCGATATATCCAATAAATTTCAGAAATTTTGATAAGAGCAATATTACAAAAATACCACTTAGTTTTTAAGAGTCCCAGTACTGCAGAACACTGAATTATATTTTTTGTAGCCCATTTTGAGGCATATTTAGATAGAGAAACTTCTGTTTGTAATTCCTTGTTAATCACTTCATGAATCCGAGTAGATACTCCATAGCATGAAGAAGATTTACTGCTCCATGCAAGCCATCCCCTCCCACCGCACTATTTCACAGATGTGTATATCTTGGCTTCTCCTCCAGTTTTGACTTTAATTATATACTGACTGATACACCCGTGTGCCGCAAATGTTTAAAGAAGCTTAACGAAGACAATCAAATGCAGATGTGGGCTAAAGCTTCTATGACGTAAATATAGCAGTATATAATGATATCCTTTCACCAGCGTTGTCCTATCAGTATGCACTTTATATTTTGGTTATTTGATGCGAACAGGATGCATCGTAAAAAAAGAAGTATGTTTTGTACAATATGTGTTTAAAATTTGTGCACTTACTCGTAGTTAGAATATAAAGTATCCGCATCCTTCAGTTGGGTTATGCGCGCAAGTTAGATATTGGAGTTAACATGGTGGTAATAAAATAAATAAAAAAAATAAAGATTAATAATTATAAATACTTTAAGTATTGCATTTCACAAATTACAACATTAAAATCCTTTTTTTTTTTTCTTAATTATTTTTGATTCACATTTTTGGAATCTCACACTTTTGTTGGGTTAAACATTGGATACTTACACAACAGGTCATTGAGTGCAAATGTTGCAAATATGCAAACGTCAACAAATATCGAAGCGCCGAATGCTCTTCGCGAATATTGGCAGTTAGGCACAACTAAAATATTAGTGTTGGTTAGGTAAATGGGTGTCCTTGTTGACAAACGATTTGTCGACGGTTCACTTAGACCACTTGGATTAAATTGTGCCCAATTTGTTTAAAACCCTGGGAACCAAAAGTCTTATCAACCGCTAGTTAAATGTGCCAGATAAATGAATGAATCTCAGGAAATGCAAAGAATGGCAAAGAAATTGCTGCCAAGAGCTTTTCTTCTTTAAAGGCTAGAGCAGGACAGTCGCACAGTAGATGGCGAATAGATTCTATTTATTCTTCGTCTCTACAGTGTCTACAGTAGTCGTTGTATGGAAATCCTAGCCGCGTTGCATGCTTGCCTATCGAGCAGTACCCAGTCAGGATACTGATGGCTTTTTGAATTTCCTTACGACTAAGCTTTATTAGACTAATAGTTTTCTTCTTATCGAAAACGGGCCATAACGATCTAGCTGTAGCACATGTGTCTAATTGACACCAGCGTCTATTAGCCTTTTCGATGGATTCTATGTCTATTTCTCTGTAAAGTGTACTAAGTGGTGTACTAGCCTCGAGTAGAGCCTGGGATGAATTCATATGTTTTTTTTTTTTTTCATTTTCGGAGACATCACTATGTTCTAGTACCCAGCAGAGGGTCACCATGTTGACTGTTGATATCTCATTCAGTATTATTTTTAAGACCTTGGATTTTATTAAAGTTGATTGCAAGGCCTTTATTGCTGCTTGACCATCAACATAATATTGATTATTTTTTTCCTGAAATATGTTCATCAGCTTGCTTTATTGCGACCACTTCGGCTTGGAAAACGCTGCAGCAATCCTTTTGTCTAAAAGAGCAATTTTTATTTCGAGACTCAAAGTAGACACCGGCTCCTGTACCTATAGATAGCCCGTTCATCTTCGGTGCGTACTCCACCCTCGTTCCAATCTTCTCTGCTAGGAATTCTAATAGAGAATCACCTGTTACATTTTAAGATTGAGATGATTTTTTTTTTATTTCAGACAAAATAAACTACAGGAATTACAAATGTTTGTTTACACTGCGACTAGTTATGAAACTAACGAGCAGTTTGCTTTTCAGTATTATTAGCGGGAGAAAAGTAAATGGCTAACAGTTTACTATTTTCAAGGTACATTATAATTGTAATTTGTTGTATGTTAACTTTTAATGACAGTAACAAGAGCATAGATGGGATTTAATCAATCCAAAGCGTTGGAGGTTAAGTTCACTCCGAGCGCCTCTTTTCGCTCGTAGAGTACATGGTAAGTCCTGTCACGGTTGCCTTGCAAGATCTGACGGTCTTATACGTTGCAGTCGTCTCACGCCATATACGTTTAGAAGAATTGTTGCTTCCTCGTTAATATTCTCCTGAAATCTCTTCTCGTGTGCTTTGGCCATAGAGTTGATCTCTTGAAGAACAATAGGAATGCCTAAGTCCCGATGGAGGTCGCTGTTTCTGATGTACCATGGAGCGTTCACAATACTTCGAAGGGCCTTATTCTGGAATCGTTGGATGACTGCAATATTGGTCTGGCTGGCACATCCCCAGAGTTGAGCGCCATAGTTCCACACTGGTTTTAGGATTTGGTTATATAAAAGAATTTTATTAGTAATTGATAGTCCAGACTTCCTGCCTATAAGCCATTCTAATTTTCGCCATTTAATATCTAATTCTTGTCTTTTGATTTTAATATGCTCTTTCCAACGAAGCTTGGCATCTAGAGTCATACCTAGATACTTCGCTGTATTTGCATATGGTATTGTCGTGCCTGATATTGCTATAGGGGAGTACGAGATAGACTTATTTGTGAAGTCAATATGTACAGATTTACTCGAATTCAGTTTTATACGCCATCTTTGAGTCCACCTGATAATTTGGTCTGCAGCAGCTTGCAGCTTTTGCGTCGATTCTAGCGTTGTATCTCCCACTGCTAAGACTGCCGTGTTGTCGGCAAAAGTTGCAGTCTTGGTGTAGGGCATTGTAGGTAGGTCTTTAGTGTAAAGAAGGTATAACAGAGGTCCGAGGACGCTTCCTTGAGGAACTCCGGCTTCGATCTTCACTAGATTAGAGTAGTAGTTTTCTTGTTTTATACGGAAGTATCGCGATGTTAAATAAGACTCCATTAGGTGGAAGAACTGTTCTGGTAGGTACACTTTTAGTTTATTGAGTAGACCTTCATGCCATACTCTATCGAAAGCCTGTGCTACGTCTAAGAAAATTGCAGAACATACTTTTTTTTCTTCTAGTGCTCTTTCGATTTCAGTTGTTATTCTGTGAACTTGTTCTATTGTGGAGTGTTTGCTTCGAAAGCCAAACTGGTGATTTGGGATTAGGTTTCTTGACTCTACGATTGGTTTGAAACGCTTAAAAATCAGTCTTTCAAACAACTTTGATGTTGAAGGAAGTAGAGATATTGGTCTATATGAGGATAACTCGTGAGGGTCCTTACCTGGTTTAGGGATCATTATCACGTCAGCTACTTTCCAGACACTTGGTACATACTCAAGGCTAATTGCTTTATTCATTAACCGCAAGAGTTTAGCTAACCCTTTGTTTGGCAGTCGCTTCAGGACTTCCGCAGTGATCAAGTCAAAACCTGGAGCTTTTTTGTATTTTAATCGCCTTATCTCATATTTTAACTCATGCATTTTAATCGGAGGAATCATAGAACGGGCATTTTCATTGAGATTTAGAAGCTCATCACAGATAGCATCATTAGGCTTAAAGGTATTCGCTAGGTGGTCTGCAAAAGCAGTAGCTTTTTCCTCATTGCTTTTAGCCCATTGCCCATTACTGCATTTTATTGGAGGAGTATGATTTGTTGGTCGCTTAAGATATTTTGTACTTTTCCAAAGTGAATATTAGATTGGGATGATGTAATGCGTTTCTGTCTGGATCCTCGATACACACCATCAAGCTAGAATTGAGGCGTGAATGGTCACTGCTTCAATGTCGTAAATGTTCTCCATCAGTTATTCACTAAAAATGGAAAGAAATAGATAGAAATGTTTTTTTTTTAATTTACGTGGTTGAATAATTTACTTGGCGCAGTCAGTAGGATAGGTACAACTACCCTACCAAAAGTAAAAGTAACTTACGCTTATCCGAAAACGAAACAGAGATGGTGAAGAGCATTTACGACATTGAAGCAGTGAATTGTGAACTAACTTAAAATATTGCTTATGACAAGCAACATAACTGTATGGAGGAGTGTGTATATAGTAGTAGGGAGACCACTTCATAATGATCATTTTACTTTGTTGCAACCATTCCTTCAACTTTGAGGAGTGTTTGGGATCCACTATGTTCAATTGTCTTCATCGTATATTTTGGATCGAATTCTGAGTTTTTTGGTCACCTGAGGTACATCTTCCCATCACAACCAAACAAATTGACCTTGGTTTCATCCGACCATAAAACGTTATTCCAATTTGCACGGTGGAAGTGTTTGTTGGCGAAAAATAGTCGTTGATGTATATTTTGTTTTTTAAAGTATAAGTAAGATCCTTCCTGGAAGACTTTCTTACCTTAATCTATTTCTAATCGTACGACTTGTTACTGGTACGATTAACTCATTCTTGAGTTCCTCTGAGGAAGAGAACGACTACTTCTTGCATAGCCATACTAGTAGTTTACCAATTCGAAGTGTTGTTCTTGGTATTCTGCCTCTTGTTTCCTTTACCACTTTATGGCCTGAGCTATTTCATCCATTGTGTTGCCGTCACTTCTTAAGTTTTTTATTAACTCGCGCTCAGAATTCGACCAATGAACTCCACCACCTATTTTGGCTTTAAAGTTCTCTTATAAACCACTGAAGCACGATAAACCAATATGCGACTATTTAAAGCAAAACGAAACCGAACTTTAATACAGAATCGCAGATGTGGACTGCAACAACCCTTTGTACATATTATTCTTTCAAGGGAAAATTACCATTTTGCTAGCACTTTTTAGTGCTAAGCGCAAGCAAAGAACTGATAAGAGAAAATCCATTCACCTTTTCAAATTATTGTTAGGTAGCATTCAAATGTAGAAGTGTATCGGGGAAAGACGTAATTGTAAGCTGTAATCGGTGGCGATGCAGAGCATAATGTGTACAGTTAGCACACTGCATTCTGCACGCGCACCGAATTAGGTGCAATGTCAGCACACGCGCTGCAGAATTCAGATATCAATTGGGTGCATCGGCTGAGATAATATTTCGTCTGAAATATTTTCTCATGCACGTTTAATGCTGAGGTCGCAGGTTGAACAGTATAAGTAATAGCGTAAGGAAAAATTGTGTTTAGTTTTTAAGTGGTGAACAATGAATAAAGAGGCATAGCCTCCGAAAAAATATTTTTTTATTTGTATCTTCAAATAATTCGTTAACTGGCGCCCGAGCAGGGACACGCGGTAATTTAGTAAAAATAATATAAATCCGCGATAAGGGATATAAAAGTGCATACGTGATAGTGAGAGTGTACCGCAGTAGGCCGCTACAAAAGAGACAGAAACTCTACGAAGCAGTCAAAAAGGATACATACACCCCTTCCGAGTTGCACAAGTGTTGAAGGTGTGAACAAGAGTGCGAACCACATTAAGCCGCTACAACAGAGGACTTCTACGAAGCAGCTGAAGAAGAAGATCACCATCGATTCAACTAGTTCCAGCGTCCCGAAGAACCTAAAGAACCATAAGTTATGTTCAGCATCATAATTTTCATGTAAGTGCGCCACTTAAAACTCAAACTAGGTTAATAAAAAAAAATTATTAAATTTGTCAAACCTACAATAAGGCGATTTTATTGTAATACTAACCATTTAAAAAAAAAAAAAAAAAAAAAAAAAAAAATTTGTTTAAATAAATAAATATCAAACATTTTAAAGAGAAAAATTGTAGTTAAATTTGTGAAGCGTATATGTACATTTTAATATTGACTGTTGTTGGTAAACATTTAAAAGTGAAAAAGAAATCATTCCAATTGCATACAAATAAGTACATTGATTAAAAACAAATATTAAATAAAATAGATTTAAGAACACAGAATATTGTTACACACACACAAACAATTATTACATTAAGCTAAAGAATCATTTAAGTTATAGCGGTCCCATAAAAATAAAAGTATAAATTACTAAAATTGGCAATATGGAGAGGATTGAAAACGCTATCACACAGCTTACTGGAGCAATAAATGCCCAGATTGAAAAGTCAAAGGAACTAGAGCGAAGGCTAGCGTCCCTCGAAATCACAGCAACGACAAGCAACCCGGTTACTACAAGTCTACAACCGCCCATAAGTGAGTCAGATTTGAAGGAAATTAGTAGATTGCCAGACAGCGTCAAGGACCTGCAGACATTCGACGGCAATCCTGTACAATACGTGTCTTGGGTTCACAACGTTGAAAGCATTTTGAGGGACTATGAGGTTGTAAAAGAAAAGCCAATTTACAGGGCTATATTACAGAGCATTCGTCAGAAAATAAGAGGCGGAGCTGACGCCGCTCTCATTTCGTACAATATTTTCGATGACGATTGGTCGACCATGAAGACTTGCTTATCTTTACACTATGCTGATAAAAGGGATGTGAGAACCCTCGAACATCAACTCGGCACCCTTTCGCAAGGAAACTTAAGCATCGATGAATACTACGCTAGCGTGAACCATCAGTTCTCGCTTATCATAAATAAGCTCAAAACGGAAGACTATAGTGCCGAGACTGTAAAAGCACTAATAGAGAATTACAGATACCGAGCTCTAGACATCTTTATAAGAGGAGTGAACGGAGAACTATCCAAAATCTTGATGATTCAAAAGCCACAGACGCTACCGGAAGAGTATGCTTGTTGCTTGGAAATGCAAAACCTGAATTTTAGAGGTGTGGCGTTACATCCGAAGAGTAATTATACCATAACTACTCCATTAAACCAAATACCAACGCCACCTAGACAGGAGCGACACCGGCAGCTACCGCCTCCACATCTACACAGATCTCTGCCTCCGCAACAAAAGAACATAGCATATAATGCTCATCACCAGCAGCAGCAGAGAAATCGCTACCAGCCTTCATGGCCACAGAAAAGCTATCCTCCACCACCGCGACCAGCCGGACCTAAGCCCCCGGTGCCCATGTCCGTTGACCAGTCTGTCCAATCAAGACAGGTTAATTACATAAATAGACCAGCCCCCAATCGTCCCGGAAAATCTGGCCCCTACCAGTCTTATAATCAAAACAACCCATTCAGGAACCATTCGGACAATTACCCTCAAAAACAGCAGAGGCTGTACAACACAGAAACTCAGGAAGAGGAACAGTACCTAGATGAATATGAACAAGAAGTCGATGAGGAGACTGCGACTCCCAGCTACGAGATAGAAGACCCAGAGGAAGAAGTAACTGAAACCGAGGTAAATTTTATGACAAGTGCCTCTCTAGCATACCTTACATAAGGTATGTCACCAAGGAAGGCTCCATACTCAGATTTCTTATCGATACTGGGGCAAATAAAAATTTTATAAGATCTGAACTAGGAGTCAATGCAAAACCGGCACAAAAACCCTTTAAGATTCAGTTAGCGGGAGGTGAAATACGAATAGACAAGAAAGTATCCGGAAAATTCTTCGAAAAGGCGGGAAACAACACTATCCTGAATTTTTTCGTATTGCCCGGCTTGAAAACATTCGACAGAATCATAGGCGATGATACGCTCAAGCAATTGGAAGCTATCATAGACAGGAAAAACAACGTCTTGACTATCAGTCCAGGCATAAAAATCCCCCTAGAAGAAAAGAAATCGGTCCAAGTCAATAATATAGAAGTTAAGGATGAGCATTTACCCGACAAGACGAAAAAAATTCTCAAGTGCATTATCGACAGGCATGAGAAGGTTTTTGGGCCAATCAGCGATACAGAATTCATCGATACAAATATAAGAGCTGAAATCAGAACCTCAACGGAAGAAGCCATTTACACGAAGTCTTACCCATACCCTGTTAATCTGAGATCCGAAGTGGAGTCCCAAATACAAAAATTGCTGCAGGATGGTATCATAAGGCGATCGAAAAGCCCGTACAATTCCCCTTTGTGGATAGTCCCTAAGAAACCTGACGCCACGGGAGAAAGGAAGTATAGAATCGTGATAGATTACAAAAGGCTCAATGCCGTCACCATATCCGACACCTATCCGATTCCGGATATTAACAGCACCATCGCCAGTCTGGGAAATTCGGAGTTCTTCACCACCCTAGACCTCACCTCAGGATTTCATCAAGTACGGATGAAAGAGGCAGACATTCCTAAAACTGCCTTTTCCACCATGAATGGGAAGTACGAATTCACCAGGCTCCCATTCGGACTCAAGAACGCACCAGCGATTTTCCAAAGGACCATAGATGATGTCCTGAATGTAGGCCATAGGTAGAATATGTTACGTCTACATTGATGACATTATCATATTCGGTGGCAACGAGGAGGAACATCTAAGGAATGTCGAAATCGTGCTGTCCGCATTAGAGGAAGCAAATCTCAAGGTGAACTTAGATAAAACCCAATTTTTGAAGAGAGAAACTGAATTTCTAGGGTACCTTATAACAAATAAGGGTATAAGACCTGATAGGAAAAAGGTAGACGCAATTCATAAGCTAAAACCACCGGGAAACCTCAAGGAGTTAAAAGGATTTTTAGGACTCACCTCTTACTACAGGCGATTTATTAAAGACTTTGCCAAGATCGCCAAACCCCTAACAAATCTCACCAGAGGGGAGAGGGCCCAGGTTAAGGCCAGCGCATCAAGAAACGTCAAAATCCAATTGAACGCCGAAGAACTCAGAGCTTTCGAAAATCTCAAGGAACTTCTGACATCATCCGAGATTCTCATATTTCCCGATTTCGAGAAGCCCTTTATCCTAACAACGGATGCCTCGAATACTGCGATAGGAGCAGTACTTTCCCAGGGGGAACTAGGAAAAGACAGGCCAATTACCTACATCTCTAGATCGCTCAGCAAGGCAGAAGAAAATTACGCCACCAATGAGAAAGAGATGCTGGCGATTGTCTGGGCTCTTGATAATTTGAGAATTATCTATACGGAGCAAAGAAAATACGGATTTTGACTGACCATCAACCGTTGACTTTTGCACTGAGCAACCGAAACACGAATGCGAAACTTAAAAGGTGGAAATCGCGAATAGAAGAATACAACTACGAGCTAACCTACAAGCCGGGAAAAACAAATTTGGTAGCAGACGCGTTGTCTAGACTGAAAACAGAGGCCAACAGCTTAACATCGGATTCGCAAACTATGCACAGCGCCGAAGAAGACAGCTCGGACCTGATCCCTCACTGCGAAGTCCCGTTGAACGTGTTCAGGAACCAAATAATCATCTCAGAGGGACGCGAAATGACCGCACATGAAGAACCCCATCCGACTTTCCATAGGCATTATATTCGTTTCCAAAAAGTCACGATAGAAAACCTGACACAGGCCATGAAAAAAAAGCTAAACCCAAATATTATCAATGGGATCAAGTTACCAGAAACATACATTCCGCTCCTACAGGACATCTATAAAAAAAACTTTGGTAAGTTTAAAATTCGTATTACACAGAGAATAGTGGAAGACCTAAGTAATGAAGAAAACAAGATGAGAATCATCCAGGAAGAACATAACAGAGCTCATCGCAATGACCGGGAGAACAAAGAACAAATCCTGGAAAGATACTACTTCCCAAAAATGAGCAGTCTGATAAGGAAGGTCACGAGGAACTGCGAAATATGTAAAGCTAACAAGTACGACAGACACCCTTCGAAACCAGAACTTCAGGAAACGCCGATTCCTACCTATCCGACAGAAATAGTTCATATGGACATTTTCGAAATAAATCGAGAGAAATTTATAACTTGTGTCGATAAGCTGTCAAAATTCGCAAAGTTCTTCCATATCAAGGAAAAGTCAGCGCTCTATCTACGAAAAAAGATAATAAAGATTCTACATTATTTCACGGTGCCTCGATCCATAGTAACAGACAACGAGAGGAGCTTCGTAAGTCCAATCATTTCAAATTACATTAGATCTCTTGGTATTTAAATCCATTTGACTCCACCCCAAAAAAGTGAAGTGAATGGAACAGTGGAGAGGGTCCACTCAACGATCGTAGAAATTACCAGATGTCTTCGGAAGGAATATCCTGACCTGACCCTGAAGGAGATTATAGATATAGCAGTCGATCGCTATAATAATACCATACATTCTGTTACAAAAAGGAAACCGAGCGACATATTTCTCGGAAGAAGCCAACGAATCAACTACCGTAATCTCGTGGACTTTCAGTCCAAGGTAAACGAAGATCTCTCCGAACTAATCAAAAGGAATCAGAAGAGGAAAAACAGCAGAGAAAACCGTAAGAGGAATGCACCAAAGACTTACCAACCTGGAGAGGTAATATATGCAGCGGTTAAACGTCGAGACGGTAAACAGAAACCTCTATATACGAAAGAGAAGGTACTACGTGACAACAAGGTCACAATTATTACGGAAACCGGGAAGAAAATTCATAAGTCCCAGATTAAAAACATTACTGAGTAGAACAACTTCCTTCCTCGTTCCAGGCTAATCCAAGGAGTGACATTTGGAGCGGTTAATGTATTCGAATATAATACACCCATAGTGACAGTAAAACTAGGAAATGGCGGAATTATCAGCGGAGCATTTAAAATAGTGCATATTATCAATTTGAAGGAGTACGAAAACATAACCAACACACTCAAACCCACAATAGAAGACCAAATAGACAAAAGCAGTATTCTACTTCCACAGCTGATCCACCAGCTTGAACGCATCGAGGAATTATTAGTAAGGCTGCACGGGAAAGGACTAAGAAAAACAAGATCGATCAATTGGATTGGTTCCGCCTGGAAGTAGATAGCTGGTACTCCAGACGCGACAGATTGGGACAATATATTGAAAAGTCAAAATACTGTAATAGAGAATAACAACGACCAGTATAAAATAAACGAACGCTTGATGACGGTCACTCGAGGATTATTGGATGACTACAACAAGATAATCAGAAGAATAAAAAACAACAGCATTGACAAATATGAGCAAATGCTCTACAACAAGCTTACAATAATCTGCAACGAATATCAGCTGCAGACGTTGCCCCCTGAAAATTGCATTAACCAACTAGTAAGAGGAAAAAGTGCGAAGTGTGATTATCAGTTCCAAAAGAAGCAAGTTATTGAACTCCTTACGCAAAACACGGTCTTCCTAACAAATTTTAACGGAACTCTTAAGTATGCTAATGAAACCAAGATACTTAACGGGACATTCCTAGTGCAGTTTGATAATGAAACCGTAACCATTAATGATAACAGCTACAGCAACAGAGAAGTAACAACCTTCCATATTTTGCCACCCATAATCCAACAAAACATAACCGTAAAAGATATAAAACTGGACCTAGAATTTTTGCATGATTTACATATAAATAATATTAAAGAACTTAAGAAATTTTCCATTGTAACTAATTCAACCATCATTTCAGATATAATCATATACTTGTTAATCGTCATTATTTTTTTCATAGTATATAAGCATAAATGTAAGAAAATAAAAAAGCAACCTATACAAGTTCAACCACCTCCAGTAGTACCACAAACAAGCGACTTCTACCCCCCACCGATTTTAAGTATCTGATCTGCGGGTCGCAGTTTTAAGGAGGGAGGAGTTAGCACACGGCATTCTGCACGCGCACCGAATTAGGTGCAATGTCAGCACACGCGCTGCAGAATTCAGATATCAATTGGGTGCATCGGCTGAGATAATATTTCGTCTGAAATATTTTCTCATGCACGTTTAATGCTGAGGTCGCAGGTTGAACAGTATAAGTAATAGCGTAAGGAAAAATTGTGATTAGTTTTTAAGTGGTGAACAATGAATAAAGAGGCATAGCCTCCGAAAAAATATTTTTTTATTTGTATCTTCAAATAATTCGTTAACTGTACCTTTGTTTATATTGTTTTTCTCACCACTGTATATTAAAGTTAATCATAATTGCTGAAGAAGCGAATGTTCCCGAAGTATTCTGAATATTTTCAATAGCCTAACGGCTATCTTTTCAAGGATACCGCAACCGAGTCGCGGAAGTAATGTTCTGCAAGAAATTCAATTCTTGCCCTAATTTAAGGGTGATAGCAAGACCCTTCCTTGTGATGGTGGAAAACCATCAAATAAACCTATCAAAATACTCGTACTTGGAACATTATAAAACAGGTGAAGAGATAAAAGCAAGAGCGATGGTCTTGCTGCTAATAAATGGCGTTACTACATGGGAGCAGGCACGGGAATTATTTAAACAACACTACAGACCGGTCATCAACAGTACGGATATCACAAGAGAAATTGTGAATATTAGAGTAAATTCTATACTCGTATACTATTTAGAAATTATAGTTCTGACTATAGGTATATAATAATAAAAGCTAAGGTAACGACAGACAGTTTAGCTAGAGAATTACGGAAACAATTTGATATTCGTATACCATGGTCACAAATTGGGCTCGGTTATTTCAACAAAGACGAGAGCGCTGCGAAGACGACCCTAGCCCAGGGTGTCCTGGGTCAGTGGTAACTGAAGATCATGTCGGAAAAGTTGAAAAATTAGTTCTGGTCGACCGCGCTGGGTTCCGAAAATGCTCACGCCGTTCGATAAGCAACGGCGACTCGAGTGCTGCAAAAAATTGGACAATCTCGACGAAATTTGTAACCAAATCGAAATTTTAGATGAGACTTGTGCTCACCAATGCGATCCGGAGTCCAAACATGAGTCTATGCAGTGGATTGAAAAAGGGGAGAGGCCACCGTAGAAATTCAAGCTGGAAAAGTCGGCTTCGAAGCTTATGGCGATTGCCTTTTGGGACAGCGAAGGTGTTTTGCTGATTAATTACCTGCCAAATAGGGCTACGATGAATGGTCAATATTACGCCAATTTATTGACTCAGGCACGTGAAGCAGTCGTACGGAAGCGATATGGGAAATTCAGGCACGGAGTGTTATTTTTGCAGGATAACGCGCATGTTTACAAATTTTTCAACGATAGACCACCCACCCTACAGCCCAGACTTGGACCAGAGTGAATTCTTACTCTTTTCCAATTTGAAAAAGGAGTTACGAGGCCGGAGATTTGTAGACGAGAACGAGATCAAGGCGGCCGTAGAAAATCATTTTGAAGGCAAAGAAAAAGAATATTTTTTCGGTGATATTAAGGTGCTGCATGCCAGATATGAGAAATGTATTTCACTCGAGGGAGATTATATTGAGGAACAAAATTGTTTAATTTGATCTCTTCTTTCACTTAATGCCTTAGGCCGCGAACTAATCAGCCGCCCCTCGTAGATGCACAAATTAAGAGCAAGAAAATTTGTATGTAAAAAACAAATTAAATGAAACCTAATATAGAAAATATGATTAAAACAAAAGACAATAAGCTGATTATTATTAAGCAAACACTTTATTAAAATGAATACAAAATTATATGATGAAAAATGTTTTCTCTTAAAAATTGTTTCCTTTCCTTTTTTTATTTAAATTTTTTTTATTGAAATTCAGAGATGCAGAGTCCGATTCTGTTAAGCTTCCTTCGTCAGGCAAAAATTGTAGTTGGTCATAGGTTTTTTCACTTCTAAGACTGACTTTAAATCTTTCAGCTTTATCTACAGGGAGTGAAATTTTCCGGTTATTAATCGGATGTAACTGCATGGTGGCCATGGACCCTGATGATATTGTTCTTCTCATCAAGTTAAACTCCTTAAATTGTTCTTCTTCTTATTTTGCTTACGGCGAAGTTATGATATTTACTGCACTCCTACTGGTCAGCCTGTGGGGTTTGCATGTTTGACCTCAGGAAGTACCGGCACTCTTCCCGGTTTCGGATCAATTCGTCACTGAGGCCAATCAAATGCTGGTGTTTTCGCATTTGTGTGATCCAGTTGTTTTTTGGTCTGCCTTTTTTGCGCGATTGTGTAGGAACGTTGATTTATATTGCCTATTTGACGGGGTTCGAAGGATCTGTCATTTGAACATGACAATACCAACTGAGCCGGTCGAACTTTATCTTGCTGGTGGTGGGTTCTTTTACATGACGGCTTCCTCGAATCCTTGAACTTCTTATTCTACCAAGCTTTGTTACTCCTGCTGTCATGTGAAGCATCTTCATCTCAGGTGCCGTTAATTTGCCCTCATACTTTTTGTACATTGTCCAGCATTGTGAACCGTATGTAAGCGCCGGATGTACAACTGCAGTGCAGAGCCTTCCTTTCAGCTTAGGGGTCATTCTTCGATCACAGAAGATTGCGGAGTTTTCCCACCACTTCATCCACCCTACGCTTACGCAATGATTGATGTCATCATCACAAGTTGCTTCGCTATAGGTCCCAGATATTTGAACTTTCCGCACTTGGGAAGCACTTTTCCATTAATGTAAATATCTGGAATAGGCCGGTGTGGATCAGAGAACGGGCAGTACAGATACTCTGTCTTCTTTGAACTAATACGGCACCCATTTCCCTCCAAAACATCCTCCCACAAATCAAGTGCTCGTTGCAGGGACGTTTGATCTTCACTTATGATAGCTCCATCGTCAGCGAAGAATAACGGATGCACTTTGAGGTCCGTCACTTGTCCTTCAAGCAGATAATCAAGGACTGCAATAAATAGCAAAGGAATTAGGATGCTTCCCTGGTGTACACCGACTTCGACTGGGAACCCTTCGGTGACTGCGGGACATCTTACTCTTGTCCTTGCTCTCTCATACATGTCCATGATCATGCCCACTGGTTTCTGGAACTCCTCGTTGTCTTAGCGCCACCCTTAAGAGGTGTCTTGGTTGTCTATCAAAAGCTTTTTCAAAATCAACCATATGCAAGTCCTTTAAGGAATCACGATATTTTTCCATCATGATCCTTATACTTTGGATAGCATCTGTTGTTGATTAACCCGAGACAATCCCACACTGCTCATCAGAAAGCCATATTATTTTCCGCAGTCGGCCATCTAATACCCGCTCAGCGATCTTCATGGTGTGTGACAGAAAGGTAGTTATCACAGTATCGCATATCGCCCTTTCCTTTGTGCAAAGGAAGAAGTTAAATTTCCCTTCACTGATTAGGCATTGGATCACCGCTCATAAGGTTGGAGATAAGAATTATGAGCCATCTGGACCTGATGTCTCCCATCTTTCTCCAGAACTCAGAGGGTATCTCCTCTGGCCCAACTGCTTTCTTTTTTTGAAGTATTTGACCGCATTCCTAACTTCTTCGACAGTAATGTCGGATACTTTGTCATGGTTAGGAGCGGTTCTTGGAAAGTATACCCGGAGAAACTGTTCATAAAAGCTTCGCCTTTTCCTTTGTCCAGCTTGTACCAATTGATTTTCTCAGCCACCTCCTCAAATTGTTCTTCATTTTTAAAGGAGTATTTATAAAAAAAAAAACTTGTCAAGTTGTTCCCTTCGATACTTAATTTACAACCAATGCATATTTTCAGCATTCAAATTCTTTTTTTTTTTCGTGGACATAGCAAGAAGAGACTTATAATCCAGAAACATTTCCTGACCTTACCAGGTACCTTTTATGCTTGTACTTCTTCTTATGGTCCTTTTCAAATTAATTCAGTTTTTAGGTATATAAATGTGTGCTATTTTTTTTTTGTCTTTTCAATTGAGGCACGGATCATGTCTGCCTCCATATACTCGTAAGTGTGACCACTTTCCAAGGTTGTTGATTTTCAGTTGTGTTCATAAATAAGAAGTATATATTGCGGATTTGTCCTTTACATGTTATGTTCAATAAGTAAGAAGGTTTTATAAAATTAAGTGTTGAACAGATGATCTAATCTCATGCCCTCTTCTACCAGCAACAGTTTCATCCCAGATATAATAGACAGGTTTTGTCTTCTTGCTCGTATGCATTGTCAAGTTGAATGTCCACAGACACCTCTTGTAAAATGCTATACCACTATGGAGAAGAAGTGTTGGTAAACATTTCTTTAAGTCGAAGCAGAAAAACCAAAATGTATCACTTGTCCAACTTTTCTCTTTATTCGTCCTTTTCTATTCGTACATGTTTCTGCAAGTTCTAAATGAGCCTCTTTTTGTTCCATCAATTCAGTCTTCTTCTTCTCGTTCTCTGTTGCATTAATTTTCATTATTAACTGTCACATTTTTGGGTAATGAAACGAAAGATTGAACTGTTCAGCAAATATTTACCCTTGAAATATGTACAATACAGACTGTACATTTTTGATATGGTAAGATACGGTCTGAGTTTCTTTGCAGTGTGTTCTCGAGAATAGTGGCTTTCGCAAGCTGGAATTAGATTAATATTTTTTGTTTATCATTCCTACATCCTCATCACTGATTTGTTTATGATTGTTGTGTTTCCATAAATGATCATTAGGGCAAATTCCTCCAAAGAAAATCGTTTTCTGTCCACGATTTACCGTATCTTAGCCTGTGTTAGATCGAAGGTCTTCAGGTCATTGCTTGACAAACTTCAATTCCTTCAGAGCTTAAGTTTTCCATATAATATTTTCTTGTAAATTACCTCCTACCTTCTATACGAGTATTATTATAATCTCGGATTCATTGCACTTTCTTACTACACTCATCAATTATGTTTGCCAAGTATTGATCCTGGTTATACCTGGACATTTTATAAAAGGAAATTTCATTTCTCTGCGGTTTAATTTTTGGGAACATTTCAATCGAGAGTTACAGGGATTTTTTAGTTGACTCTTTCGGTTCTTCAGTTGAAGTAGGATATTTCTTGGACAGCGAACATTTTTTTTTTTTTTCACTTGAACTTGAATCAGAATCAGAACTGGGTGGAATGTATTTATCTGAGCTCTCACAATCTAACAAAAAAACTTGTGAAGAATACGACGGTATTTCGTTTGACTTACTTAGTGCAGGTGGTTGGATGTTGTGCGAATCGGGCATCTGATTGGCATCAACCTGGCGATGACCAGTGTCGCAACTATCTCACACTCATCAATTGTGCTTATTTTACCTCCCCGTGGTCACCACCGGGTACTGGTCTATGTCCATCCGGACTTGACTTGCTGAACTTATAAGTGCGAGTGTTGATAAAGGAGAAAATAAAGCAACACTATAATGCTCTGGAGTTGACTGTCTGCTCGAGTCTCAGAAGTCTAACCTCAGAGCCCCTCAGAAAGAGGACGTACGGCGGATGAATTCACATGGTTGAATTAACGGTGGCGTCAGCAGTAAACATGGCATTTACCTGAATGAGCTACTTCGACGTATTTGGAGCTGAGGTCATTGAGGATTTCTGGGTCAACGACAGATCTCGCATCCCCGCAGCGGGTTACTGACTCCGGAATATTTCGGCTCCTTTTGTCCAAGGGGTCGCAGAAAGGGCCTGGTCCCCCAGGTTGGGGGTTGTACATGGGGCTAACAACCCTACCGCGGAAAATTTTTTTTTGTTACGAAGCGACCAATAGCCTCGGATAAGGATGAATTTACTGTTGACGACACAGCTAAACGAAATAAGGACAATGACGTTCGGATCTGCACGTGGAATGTTCGATCCCTGAATAGACCGCGTGCAGCCGAACAAATAGCGGAGGCCCTAGACTGCTACAAAGCAGATATCACCGCCATCCAGGAAGTGCGGTGCGATGGGCCGGGCAAAGGGAAGATGAAAAACCGTGATTGCTACGGGGAACAGAAGCAGCGTCTATTTGGATGCGGATTCGTCGTAAGCGGCAGACTTAGGCAAAAAGTCTTGAGCTTTCGACACGTAAGTGAACGCCTTGCAACAATCCGCATCAAGGCTAAATTCGCCAACATCAGCCTTATATGCGCTCACGCCCCCACAGAAGATAAAGACGATGCTACCAAAGATTGTTTCTATGAGCTCCTCGATAAAGCATATGCAATATCCTAAATATGAAGTTAAAATCGTCTTAGGTGATTTCAACGCCAAAGTAGGAAAGGAGGACCTCTTTGGTAGCACTATCGGAGAGCACAGCCTACACGACACCACGTCTGGAAACGGACTTAAGCTGATTGATTTTGCTGCGGCACGTAATGTTACCATAGCTAGTTCACGGTTTCCTCACCTTAATATCCACAAAGGAACATGGCGGTCACCAGATTATCAAATCGTCAACCAAATTGATCATGTTGCGATCGATGCAAGGCACTCCTCCAGTATTCTTGATGTCCAAACTTACCGAGCGGCCAACATTGACTCGGACTACTACCTTGTTGTAGCCAAGGTACGAATGCGGATATCCCGGACGCCAAAACAACGAGAAAATACTGTGAGGAGATTTAACGTTGGACCTTTGCCGATCGCGTATCCTTAAACCTCTCGAGTAGTCCTATGCTGCCAGCATCAAGGGCCGAAGACCAGTGGCGCCGATGCCAAGAAGCCATCAAAAACGTCGATGTGCTCGGTTTCACCAGACCACCCCCACGAAACCCCTGGTTTGACGAAGAGTGCCGGCAAGCACATGCAGCAAAACAAAGTGCCTACGAAGCGTCTCTGCATAGAAGGACGAGAGCAGTTCGTCAGCTCTACGAGCAAAAAAGGAGAGAAGAACATCGGCTTCTCCGGAGAAAAAAGAGAGAGCATGAGAGCGCGCGATCGAGGATATAGAGGGGTGCTACTCCAGGAATAATGTTCGGAAGTTTTACCAAAAGGTAAAAAAAACGTGTCATGCCAAAAAGACCCGAACAGAGACCTGTAGAGACGAACAAGAAAACCTTGTAGTAGAGTCACAGTCGGTGCTGAGGACATGGAAAAACCATTTCTGCAGACTGCTAAACGGCGAAGACGACACAAATTCCGCTGCGAGGCAGAATGAACCATCTGCCACCTGACCAAAATGAAGTGAGGATAGCAATATCTAAGCTTAAATCCAACAAGGCTGCTGGACCGGACGGCTTAACTGCCGAGCTGTTTAAGGCGGCGGGAGATGACCTGGTGGAGAACATACACTAGCTCGTCTCCAAGATTTGGTCAGAAGAAAGTATGCCTGATGAATGGAACCTCAGCATCGTTTGCCGATCCACAAGAAGGGAGACCCTCTAAACTGCGCCAACTATAGAGGCATCAGTCTCCTGAATATTGTTATACGCAATCATCATGTCTGCTGTACTGTGTGAACGCCTGAAACCATTCGTCAACGATCTGATATCTCCCTATCAGTGCGGTTTTAGGCCCGGTAAGTCCATGATCGATTAAATATTCACACTACGGCAGATCCTGGAGAAAACCCAAGAAGTCTCATCATCTTTTTATCGATTTTAAGGCCGCATATGACAGCATTTATAGAGACGAGCTATACAGAGCCATGTCTAGTTTTGGCATCCCTGCCAAACTTGTCAGATTGTGCAGAATGACGATGGAGAACGCTCGATGCTCCATAAAGGTTGGAAACAATCTCACCGAGACCTTTGATGTCAAAAAAGGATTTAGACAAGGTGACGCGCTGTCATGTGACTTCTTCAACATCATTCTTGAGAAAATTGTGCGAAACTCGCAAGCCAACACCAGGGGCATAATTTTCCAAAAGTCTGTGCAACTTCTTGCATACGCTGATGACATTGACATTATTGACAGAACACAGCGAGCTGTCACTGGTGCGTTTGCAAATATTAGTGTAGAAGCGGCAAAAATGGGTTTAGTGGTGAATGGGGGTAAAACAAAATATATACTGTCAACAAGAAGGGACACACAACATCGACGAATCGGACAGAACGTCACGATAGACAGCTACAATTTTGAGGTAGTTAGGGACTTTGTCTACCTCGGCTCCGCGGTAAACTCTGATAATGACACCTCAGCAGAAATCAAGCGAAGTATTACACTTGCCAACCGCTGTTTCTTTGGCCTAAGATGGCAATTGATTAGTGAGGCCTTGTCAAGAAACACTAAGGAGACTCTATATAAGACCCTTATCATCCCTGTCCTGCTCTGTGGCGTAGAAGCATGGACCCTATCAAAAGCGGATGAAGATCTTATTGGTCGTTTCGAACGCAAAATTCTTCGAGTGATTTTTGGTCCCGTTTGCGTTGACAGGCTTTGGAGGAGAATATTTAACAGCGAACTCTACGAGCTGTACAGCGACATTGACCTGGTCAGAAAAGTGCGCATCAGTCGTCTAAGATGGCTAGGACATGTAGAGTGAATGGACACCAACGCTCCGGCCCGAAGAGTCTTCGATTCCAACACGGAGGGACAACGCAGTGGAGGTAGACCTCTCCTTTGGTGGCGCTCACAAGTGGAAGGGGACCTCAACCAACTTGGAGTGCGCAACTGGAGGCAGTTAGCCAAAGATCGCGCTAACTGGAGAGGCGTATTGGTTGAGGTCCATGTCCACCCCGGACTGTAGCGCCACCTAAAGTAAAGTAAGTAAGTACTTAGTGCAACGAGTTCCCTACTTTATTCATGTGCTTGTTTAGCGTTGCTCACACTTCCTGGCAACATTTGCTCACCTGCTTCACTGTATCCTTCTATAATTTAATAACAAATTATATTTATGGAGAATAATAATAAAATTAATAAACAATATTTTCTTATTAGATTTTTGTACATATACCTTTTGTAGTTGGGTTCATTTCATCATTTTGGTTTTGAAGCAGACTTGAGTAATACCAACTTTTGGCCTCTTGAGTTCTTACTTATATTCATTGTAATTGTATTTACTAATTAATTCTTCAACAGCGGGCAACGCGGAATTCGGGTATTTTTTAAAATCTAGCGGGCGGCAATATAACGCGATTTGTATGAATAAAGAAATAATCGGAAACAGTTTTTTTCCCCGCATAAAGCCCAATCCAACCCAATACGCACAACCAATATTGCTAGGTAACAAAATTATATTCCTAATTCATCCAAAATGACGTTGGTCATTTTTACAGATTAAAATAAGGGCCTTCTGAAATATCTCAAATTTGCTAAAAAGTGACATTTCTGGTTATTTGACCAACCACAGATACTTGTATATCCATTTCATAACAACCAGAATAGACTACTCCTATTCTAGTTGTTTTGAGATGTAAGGAGTAGTTACAATAACGGACACAGAAATTCCGGGACGTTTATCACATCCAAAATAACAATCAATCTCATAATCATTCCAAACAAACAGGATCTAGAATCCATGGACACAAACAATTTACAGACATATCAAAACACAATTAAATAGGAATTCAGCTCAGTTGAACCGTCGGTTTTTCTGAACTGAGCATAAGTGACTGCAAATATTGAAATATTAAATCAATGACACTACGTCTTAATTTACAAAGAAAGTGCCATGACGATAGTAAACACTAACAAACAGGACACGACAAAGTACTAAATAATAAAAACAGTCAAGAATAGCGTAACACAGAATACTCGTACACCCATATACCGAATTCCTATACCAAACGAATTTGAGTACATAAAAAATACCTTCATAAAAGCCTATGGACATAAATTATAAAACAAAAATTATACTATGCTACGAGTACTTGGCATGGATACTCGTATGTGGAACCTTTACCACTGAGCGAATGAAAGAAAAACCAAAGTCTTCGGAAAAAATTAAAATTTTATTGTTTATCAGAATACTTAGAATTTGCGTCTTTTGGCCACGGAAACCTGAGTAAGAATGAGCTGTCATACGATGCCCTGGAAGAGTCCGCCTTTTTCTACACTCTTGCATTCGTGCGAGTGAGGGAGAGGACGTAACAGCGCATCGTTCGATTGATGACGTCTCGACTAGTCAGAGAATCTGTTAGCGTAGTGGTGTTAGCGGAGACCGTGCGGAGTGGCCATTTAGCCATTTAGAATTTGCTAACTTAATGGAGTATGTGAGGAGTTGCCACAGATACATTAAAATATGTCGTCCAAGTGATTCATATTGAGAAAGGGACAATAATCCTAACAAACAAGACGGTTTTAAAGATCGATCAATATTTCGTGTAATTATATAGATGAGATTCATCTCATTACAATTCAGGCAAAATTATATAGACAATCAAAAAGTCACGAAGAAGAGGTAACTAAACAAATTAGTGAAATGGAAAGACAAGGCATCATTAGACGAAGTATGAGTAGACATATGTAGACATGCCTCTTCAATCGTTGTGGTTTCTAAAAGACCAGACAAAGACCAACAGGTACACTACCGAATTTATGTTGATTATAGCGCCTTAAATGAATAGGCTGAGGATAACAGATTTCCTCTACCAAATATAAACAATCTTTACGACAAATTGGGAAAAGCTATTTATTTTTCAACTCTCGATATAGCAAAAGGGTACCATCCAATATTGATGCATCCTGAGGATATAACGAAAAATACATTTCTTTCTTTGCAAGGACTTTATGAATATACGAGTACATATGTTCTTATACCTTTCGGACAAAAAAATGCACCAGTTACATTTCAACGTTTAATGATACACATATTAAGAGACTACCTAAATAAAACTTTCGTCATCAACCTAGATAACATTTTGATATTTTCATCATCTTTGAAAGAACACACCAAAAAAATAATCTTAAATTACAAATTAGCAAATGTTAATTTCTCAAGAAGGAAACAGAGTTCCTAGGTCACATTCTCACTGAAGAAAGATTAAAACCTAATCCTGATCAAGTGAGTGCAGTTAAATATCTTCCACTTCTTCAAACAGAAAAGCAACTTCAAAGCTTTCTAAACGCCACGGGATATTATAGAAAATTCGTACGGATATTAAAAAGATGCTAAGATTAATACATATGTACAAAGGACCATGAATACATAAACGCATTTGAAACACTTAAATTTAATGTGGTACGAGTAACACATCTAATCTTAAAATTTCCATCTTCCTATAAAATATCTAAATAAAAAATACAATGGCAAATATCATAGTTTTACCAACGTAACCAACGATGATTACTAAAACTACAAGAGTTTGATTATGACATTGAATATCTCAATTGCAAAGAGAATAAAGTTGCCGATTTTCATAGCAGAATTGAGGGCCAACAGGTTGAAGTCTCAGATAATGAAATAGTCCATTCGGGATTAGAATTGACCATACACGAATATCTATCAAAGAAAGCATCGTTAATATATATAACCAACACAGAACTAAAAACAGAGATTCTTCGTGGTAAATTAATTTTATATATCAGAGCTTCAGACCCTATGCAAACAATAGTCGAGCAACTGAAACAAATTATTAGGGGAGTAATTGGCATCTACTCTGAAGCTAGAGATGCAGATTACAAAAAAATCCGACAGGAAATTGTAAATCGACGACTTTATTCAAAAAAACAATGAAATTCAATTTTTAAAACTAACACGTTAGAGACTTGAGGACGGAGAAGGATGCTAGAAAACAAGTTTCTCTATATCAGCAAAAAGAAGCCAATATTCAGATATTATTGAATCTTATAACACTTTGCAAATTTACTTCCCCAAAGTCACACCAACAAATCATAAATATCTGCGATCCATTCCAAAGACCTATGTGTCATACATACTCGTAAGTACAAATGGAAACCCATAGTAGAAAAATTCTAAATTACAGAAACACCTAGCAAATCTAACGAAATGATGTGGCCAGTGGGTAGTGTGTTCGCTTGTGACCCAAACTGTGAAGATTCGAGCCCGGACGGGGGACAGCAATCACAGCCAGCCGAACATAAAAGAGAAACGAATAAAATCTAAGTTCTCCAACCACTACACCAAAAAGGAGTTTCTGCCTGGTAGTACAATGGACACAGCAAAATGGAGTCTGGATATTCTGGATATTACCACTTCTATAAACACATCTTTTTAACGATGATCTATTAATTAAGTATATGTGAAGGGTGTCCCAAAATTCACGCAAGATTTGCATTTTGTGCCATTTGTGCGGTAAAGTGTTGCCACTTTAAAAAAAGACAGCGTGACAGCTGACAGTTCAGGGTTATTAAAAATGGAATGCTACACGAAAGAACAACGCGTTTTTATTGTTGAGCAATATTTTAAGAAAAATGAAGGTCTGGCAGCTACAGTTTCGCAAGTTTCGTACAAAATATGGTCGGAATAGTGATATAACTTCAGCAACTGTGAAAAGATTTATACAGAAATTCAGGGAGACTGGATTAATGAGAGATCTTAGACACTTTGGCCGTCCTTCAACGAGTCTTTCAAAATATCAAAGCAATTCGTAAAAGTGTTGTTGAGAGTCCAGGAACATCAATTCGGCACTGTGGTCAAGTATTGGACATTTGGAGAAGCTCTCTACAGCGTATTCTCACGAAAGATTTGCATCTTCATGCATACAAAGTGCAATTGACTCAAGAACTGTAGCCTACTGACCACGCACAGCGAATAGAGGTCGTTGAGTGAATTATGGACCAAAAACAAATGGATGCTGATTTTTCAAACATCCACGTGGTTTCAACAAGACGGTGCCATATGCCATACACATGCAGCTCAAGAAGGAATTCAATTACTCTATGAGTCATTTCCTGGTCGTGTAATATCCCGTTTTTGTGATCCGAATTGGCGCCCAGGTCATGCGATTTAATGCCGTTGGACTTTCTACTTTAGGGTTTTTTATTGTAGAATTTTTATTTTTCTTAACAATGTCTTGCCGATAACTAATTGTTAGTTTCGAACCGATTCGCTTATTATTTTTAACGTAAACAAATTGTCCTATCTGATAATCTTTGAAATGGAGCGGGTAAATTTCTCGTACCTTTCCCATAGTCACTTCGTTTGTCAAAAGCCCATTGATAGTGTAAGGATTCAAATACCTCTTAAATGTATTTACTGAGTCTGCTTTTGTGTATTCTTACCTTACCTGAGCGGACACTCGTTCATTTTTCGCCTCTTAAAAGGGATGTCAAGGGCTTCGCAAGTTTTGTGTTATATTTAATGAAGCCTGAAATACCGAGAAATGAACGGATATCTTTAAGGTTTCTAAAGGCAGGTTGATCAACAATCGCCTGGTTTTTGCAATCCCTACCAATGACAAAGCCTAGGAATTCTAATTCTTACTGGAAGAAGTAAGATCCAACTGAATTTTCATATTGGCAGCCTCGAGGGTTTTCCACACTTTATCCATATTGTTCAAATGTTCAATTTCGTTTTTCCCAAAGATAACAATGTTATCAATATAAACATAGCAGTACTTTCCAATGTGCTACTTCAGAATATCGTCTAGAGCTCCTTCAAAAAAGGAAGGGGACGTTCTTTAGGCCAAAGGGGAGGCGAGTGAAATAAAATTTTCAACTATTCTCGGAAAAGGCGGTTTTTCAATATTAGATTCTTTAAGAGGGATCTAATGTCAACCACTTCTGAGAACAACTACAGTGAACCATCTATTTTTACCAAGGTTAGCAACGACTTCATTAATCTGGGGAATCGGGTACTTGTCTGCGATGGTAATAGCGCTTAGTTTGCGGTAGTCGATCACAATGTGGAATTTTCTGTCTCCAGAGGAACCAATTTTTTTTTTTTGGGAAGGATCCAAACTGGAGAGTTATTAGGTGAGTCAATTATTTGTTTTTCGACATTTTCCTTCAGTGCCACATGATAATGGTATGACTTCGAGTAAACGGTATCATTGGTTGTGGTTCGAGTTTCCCCTTTTATAGTAGTGTATGTAAATTTGTTGTCAGTGTCAGAAAAGAGATTAGGACAGTAAGTTGTTTGCGAAATATACTGCTTGAGTGGTATTAATATATTTGGGTGAATGTTTACGTAATTTTCTTCGTATGAACGATAGCGTTTAATTTTCTCAACGTGTCATTGCCGAATATACCGTCGAACGAAATGAGGCTGGGAAGAATAAACCAATTTATTTTATCTGCATCAGAATAATGTATGCTCCTTCCGATTAAATTGGCGTAAAAGCTTCTTTCATTCGGGAGAAGATTCTTGATATGACGGGGTTGAACGCAATTTTATTTGGATCCTGTGTCTATTAAAAATGTGCTCGAAGTAAGGAAGCGAAGGATGTCGTAGGAGTAGTTGTTGAGGTTCGTCAAAATAAGGGTCATCTTTTGAGTCAGCGTACTGTATTAAAGTCCATTCACAGCTCAGCGGCCGGCGAATGGGCGAACTGCGAGCAAACCATTTTCAGTACATTTAAAGGCACACAATTGACAACATTACTATCCAAAAGAACAGAGCTTAACTTATCTATCGATTAATAGAAAAAGAGTTGATTTTTAATTAGTTTGTGCGATGAAATTAAGAATTCGCTAATTTTTCAGCGAATGGGCGAATACTTTTTGCGAACTGTCAAATTTTATTTATATTCCACAGATGCGGAAGGCAATCCACATTCGCGCGACCAAAACATTCGCGGGAGTTTAACCTCACAATTCTTTTATTTTGTTCTTGGTGGTCGGTCAGAGCTCAGAATATTTGAAATAATTAGAATTATGTTTGAATTTGTTGACAAGGTAAGATTACAAAACAAACATTAAAGTTGCACATGTATTTATGAATTGTTCACTTTTAGGAAAAATAAATCGTGTTCAATTAGATGGTATATCCGATAAAATTTTTCTTTACACTAGAGATGCCACGAATATTAGGTTGCTATTCGGTATTCGGCCCATTCAGCCACTTATTTCAATATTCGGCTGAATACCGAATATCAATTCATGAACAAAAATACCCATACTCGTACGAGTATGTAACTCGAAAATGTATCCATTATATTCATAATAATTATTATTTTAATACTTAAAATCTATTAACGGTAAATTGTGGTGAATGAAAACAACTTTTTCAGCATTTGTTGGTAGCAAACGATTGCGCTTCTCCTCATAAATAATACCATCTTCCGAAAACAGCCTCTCACTGTATATACTAGTGCCAGGAGATGATAAATAAATCTTAGCGAATATTGTCAGACTTGGATAGTGTTTCGCGTTTCCTGACCACCACTTGTAAGGGTCTGCCGTCCGATTTTGGCGAACGGTTTTTAAATAAAAGTCGATTTCGTTTTGAATGTCACTTTTTTCCACAACCTCATTATATTGAACATTGTCTGTAGCGACTTCCTCAAAACATTCCGAGAAACTGTCGTGTATTTCATTGGTATTATAATTCTTTTCTGTGTTTCTTTTTTTATTGGAGAAGAATCCTCCTCGGTACTAGTAAAACTAGACTTATCACAACTAATTTTCAGGGATTGTAAATTAATTTTTTGTCTTGCTTTTTCCGTTTGAACTACTCCCAGGAAACTAGTTTTGAAACGAGGGTCAAGAAAAGTGGCAACCAGATATTTGTCGTTCTTATCAAAGTTGAGCCGTTTTTTAAGCTAAACTTGTAGTGAAGATCTCATTCTGCATAAATTTGGTTTTCTATCTGCTGTCTCTTCCTTACCCAGGTATTTTAGCAATGTGACAACATGTGAAATCACTTCAGATATGCAGGAAATACCTGAGCTGGTTATTTTAGTAATGTCTTCAAGCGGCTTAAGGAGTTTTATGTATTGTTCAATTAACTCCCACTGAGAAGGTTTTTTTTTTTTTTTCCCGAGGGTTGGTGAAAAATTCTTCCATAGACACTATGAGGATAGCAAGCGCGTGCTCATAGTAGTGTCAGATTCTTACTGACTAAAAAAAACCACCCTGCGATTTAATTTGATATATATTGCAACTAAGAACGACCTTATCAAGCAATTTTTCTATCATGAAAAAATAACACGTTTGGCAGGTTACCTTCCACTGAAAGATCCTGCATGTTCCACAATCTAGGCGCGGTTGGTTCCTATCTCGCCAAGTCGAAAGGTTTCGTCCTTTGTAGTCGGCGCAATAAATTGCTTTCATCCAGAATTTGTAGGATTGTATTGTTGACATGTCCGATTAGTCGGTTTCTATGGTTTCTCGCGAAGCTTCTAATTTCAGCTTCGATTGTCGGAATTCCGAGATCCCTGTGGATATCATCGTTTCTAGTATACCACGGTGCGTGGACAATTTCTCTTAGCACTTTATTTTGAAAAGTTTGTAAAATATTGGCGTTTGTTTTCTTGGTACAGCCCCAAAGTTGTATACCGTAAGTCCACACCGGCTTTAGCACTTACTTGTATAAAAGCAGTTTGTTCTCAGTACTGAGCTGGGAGTGTTTTCCGAGCAACCAGTTCATTTCTCTATATTTGATTTCAAGTTCTTTACGTTTCATTTTCACGTGAGAATTCCACTTCAGTTTTGCGTCGAGTGTCATTCCAAGGTATTTGGTCCCGTTTGCAAAAGGTATTCGGGCCAAGTTTAGGAAATTTGGCAAGACAATAGTCTTCTCATAAGTGAAATTCACGTGAACAGATTTAGATTCGTTGAGGACAATCCGCCAGTCCCTCGTCCATTCATTTACTTTATTCAGTGCGTTTTACAGTTTTGCGGTCGTTTCTTCGATTGTTTTACCTACGGCTAGAATAGCGGTGTCATCGGCAAACGTAGCCAGGATAGTGAAATCTTCTTTCGGTATATCTCGAGTATATGACAGATAGAGAAGTGGCCCAAGAACGCTTCCTTGTGGTAAACCGGCCTAAACTTCTTTTAGCTCCGAGTATTCATTTCCATGTCTAACACGGAAGAGTCTATTCCCGAGATATGATTCCAGAATGTCGTGTAGGCATACAGGGAGAACTTGTCGTAATTTACAATTCAAGCCATCATGCCACACCTTATCAAAGGCTTGCGAGACGTCAAGAAATACGCTTGAGCAAATCTTTTTCTCTTCAAGTGCTTTCTCGATTACATCAGTAATTCTATGCACCTGGTCAATCGTCGAATGCTTACTTCTGAACCCAAACTGGTGGTCAGGGATAAGATTATTTCCTTCTATAACCGGTTGGATGCGCCTTAGCAATATCCTCTCGACAATTTTGGATATGACTGGAAGTAGCGAAATTGGTCTATAAGATTTTACCTCATTTGGCGGCTTTCCTGGTTTTAAAATCATTATAACTTCCAACTGAGAAGGTGTTAAATTGTTTATGGATTCCTTACCTGTTGTGTATGCAGGTCGCTGAGCTGTGAATGAACCTTTAAAGTTCATTCGCAAATTTTGACATTTCATTCACATCAACTTTTTTTTCTAGTCGCAGCAATCTGCGAATTTCGCTTGTCATTCGTTACCACCAAGAACAAAACAAAAGAATTGTGAGATTAAACACTCGCGAATGTGGATTGCTTTCCACATCTGTGGAATGTGAATAAAATTTGACAGTTCGCAAGATTATTCACATATTCGTGGAAAAGTCAACGAATTTTTAATTTCTTCACAGAAACTAATTAAAATTGCTTTTAAATGTATTAAAAATGGTTTGTGCGCAGTTCGCCCATTCCGCCGGTCGCTTAGTGTTTGGTCATCATTCTGGTCTTTTTGATTAATTTTGCTTTCATATTCCTCCACTGTCTTCTCAAACTCGCTGCATCTTGTGTGACTGATAGATTTGTTGTGAATGTTGGCATTTCTGTGTTGACCTTTTTAGGACTTGATGGAATGGGCGATGTCGATTTGTTTAGGAGGAAGTGAACATTTATTGGCTGATATTGTGTTTCCCTGCGAAATTGTGGTGGTTGAGGATGCCGGGAGTTATGGAATAACTCAGGGTGAAATTCGCGTCTAGGAGCGGGAACTGGAGTTGGTGCCCAGGTAGGTTAGGTAGATGGGTGCCTTGAGACAAATAGAGTCACTGCTCACTTAGACCAACAAATTCGGGTCCATTGTGCCCAAATGTTTAACCCTGGAAACGTACCACCCAAATAATGATATAAATCTCAGAAGGTCCGTAAGCTCTACATTACCTAAGTCCTCCAATTCCGAGAAGAAATAACTTCCGAGAGTCATCATTTTTGTAACGGATAGGGTAGGACAATCACACAGCAGGTGACGAACTGATTCAATTTCTTCTTCGTTCCTGCAGCTTCTACAGTAGTCGTTATGTAGCACACCGAGTCGCTCCGCGTGAACTCCAATGGCACAGTGACCAGTAATTATTCCAGAAACGACTCGTGTATTATAACGACTAAGTTTCACCAGAGAAGTTGATCTCTTCTTGCCATAGCGCCCTGGCCGTTGCGCATGTTTCCAGATGAATCCATCGTTTGTTTGCTCGATCAGTGGTTTCGTCTTCTATTTTCTTTCGTAGGGAACTGATTGGGGTTATTTCAAAAGGGAGGGCCCGCGATAAGTGCAGCGCCGACCATTTCCTAGCAAGCTCGTCAGCCCTTTCATTTCCTTCGATACCCATACATATGTCCTGGAACCCAGCAGAGGGTCACCGCATAGGCTCTGGATATTCCATTTAAGACCGATTTGCGGGTTCTCACAAGCCTTGATCTAATTACAGCAGAGTCCAGAGCCTTAATGGATGCCTGGCTGTCTATATAGACAGTTATCGTTTTACCGACGATATTACTCTCTCGTATAATTTCCGCAGCCTGTATGATGGCTGTGATTTCGGCCTGAAAGACGCTGCAGTCATCGCTTATTCTAAAGGAGTTGTTTATTCCTAGGGCCTCACAATAAACTCCGGCTCCCGTGCCAACGTCCATCTTAGAACCGTCGGTATAGAACGCCAGTTCCTATTTCTTCATGGTTCTCAGGTTCCTCCAGTGCGTTATGTCAGGAATTCTTATTTTGAATCTCCTTTCAAATGCTAGCGTAGGGGTCATGAAATCAGTTTCCGCCAATCTGCTGGTAGTTCCCCATCGGGATAAAATGGAGGCATGGACGTAAAGGTTAGATGATAAAAATCGGCCTTCTCTCAGTCTTACAGCGGTTTTAGCCGCCAGACTGCTACAGTACATATCAAGCGGAATGAAACTGAGCATGGTATCCATTGCCGCTGTCGGTGTTGTTCTTATTGACCCCATGACTCCGATACACGCTGCCCTCTGGATTTTGGTGATGTTTAAAAGCTGATATTGCTTCTCAAGAGCCATCCACCAAATTAGTGAACCATATGTGAGAATGGGTCTGACGACCGCTGTGTATATCCAGTACACCATAGCTGGTTTGAAGCCCCATATGTTGCTGAATGCCTTTTTGCAAGAACAGAAAGCTACGCTAGCTTGTTTGATGCGTTCGGCAGTGTTATCCTTCCAGTTCAGTTTGGAATCTTAAATTACGTCCAGGTATCGAGCTGAACTTGAGATACTTAGTTCAGTACCACCGATGTTTGGGGGTCTGAAGGTAGGAATTGATCTCTTCTTAGTGAAAAGAACTACCTCCGTCTTTGAGGGTTTCACTCCCAGCCCTTTGCTGCTGACCCAATCATTCACTAGTTGTAGTGCAAGATTTAGTCTTTCGCTTAGGACTTGCGGGAATTTTCCCGAAAACAGGATGACCACATAGTCGGCATAGGCCAAGCCGTCGCGTTTCCTAGAGTATCACCAAGATCTCATCCACTACGAGGAGCCATAATAAAGGAGATAGAACTCCGCCTTGGGGGGTTCCTCTGCAGACGCTTCTCCAGATGGTTACATCTCCTAGCATTGAAAATATAACCCTCGATTGAAGCATCTGTGCAATCAAATTGCAGTGACCCATGTTTAAATGAGCTCTGTGTAGGCTGTCCAGGATCGCGTCAGTGTTTATGTTGTTAAAAGCCCCTTCAATGTCTAGGAACGGCCCGAGAGTGAACTCTTTAAAGTGGAGGGATCTTTCTATACCTGATACGACCCTGTGTAGTGCTGTATCAACCGATCTGATGTATGCGTGTTGTGATTTAGATAGGTAATTATCGCCAATCACTTCGAGAAGTAACTGAAGGTAGTGTTTGGCGGAATGTTTTTTCGAGTACTGGATTGCGAATTGTTTACATGCTGTGCTCGAAAATCAATATTTGCAATTTAAGGGAATATGCTAAAAATCTGGCAATGAGTTGTATCATGTCTTTAATTTGATTAGGAGCAGGGGGATCAAGAGGAGGAGATCCAACAATTTCCTCGGGAATTCAAAAGAACTGGTCGTATTAAATTATTTTGATTTATATTTTTTTTTTTAGTCCTTTCAAACCTAGATAAGAGGATCAATGATATTATTCGCTTAAATGAAGAATAATTTGGTCACAATAAGGTATGTATTAATTAACGTTTTCTTTTCGTATTATCTTTTTACTCTTACAACAGAATTCGAAGTTCAGTGTCACAGTTTAATAATGTGTTTTGTTTTCATTTAAAATAATGTTCTTTCAGGTAGTTGTTTTATATTTATAAAAATCTAAAATTTGGTAATTGTTTCTTTAAAATAATGGAAGCAAGTTTCATTTAATTAAATACATAGATAAAATATGACTTACAATAAAAATACAAATAGTGCGGAGGCATTCTCTTAACGATGTTTAGGTTCTGAACTTCTTTTTTTTCGGTTGGGAGGGTTAAACCTCAAAGAACCTGACATCAAAACATCTATTGACTCTTCTTCTAATGCTGGAGTGTGTCCTGTTGAATAATCGTTCAGCTTCTGTGTTAAAAGACCGATAAGGGACTATAAGACAGCAATTGAGGGCAAATACACCATCACCTTAAAGCAAAATATAGTTGTATCAGTAAGTAGTTAAATGCATTTAAGCTTGTTACCAAAATCCACATTTTACGATAGCTTTCTTGAAATGTTCTCATTAATTGGATAATTGGGCTTGTCTGCCAAATTAGAGAGTCATGAGTCCTTATCTTGCATGAATATAACAAATTCTCAAGTTATAGTGAGCAACAGTTGTTAGTTTGATTGTTAATATTAGGATATCTTCATAAATACCGTCAGTACGTTAATGGACTCGTATCCTGTTCTGTTTACAAACGCAAGCTCACCTTCTTTCGAGTTAGCAACATACGTAGCATCTATAAGTCCTATAATACCAGAGACCCCTGTATTCATGTAAAATTTTCTCAAACTCAATAAATAAATACTTTAAGTTCTTTACAATTATGTCGGCAATTAGAGTCACTGCTTGAGAAACCATACTATGTGAGATAATTGCAAATGAATGCATAACAACTGGGCGCTAATATGCTCAACTTGCAAGAAAATTTAGCACTGTCAGTAAAAAAAAAAATTAAAGTTTTATAGAAATCTGAAATGAAAGTACTAGTATTTTAGAGAAATATTTTTGCAACAGCATTTATTGAACTTGCACTCTGTTGGATACATCATTTATGTACTTCATATAGTCTCCCAGATATCTGTGGTATAATTGTCGATTTAGGCTCGTAATACAAAATTGCAGAGAATTTAATCATACTGGTTGTTAGGGATTAGCGTCAACAGCAGGATTGGAGTGAACAATCCAACAAGGCAACGACAGTCAGCAATGTGTCAACGTCTTAGGCTTTCTCTTTTTGCAGGTATCACTTTTGCCTTTCCTCTGGATTTATTTTCATTTTGTTTGGCTTTCTTTTCGGGTTTTTGAATGTTCAGTTGGATTTTACATTGCAAGATAACGTTGTGCTTTTTGCTATTGTACATTAAGTCTGATCTTTATCAGGACCATTATTTCAAAACAGAATTAGAAATAATCTTTAACTACTATTTGTCTATTGTTAAATTTCGAAGAAATGCCAAAACTTCAAAAGCCGTCGTTCAGGCGGAATAGTTATGTACAGCTGGTGGATTATATGAGAAGCATTAAGGCTTTAATATCATTTTAGATTTTAGAATTTATGGCTTGTTTGCATAATGGTCTGTGACTTTTGTTTCAGATAGAACTCTCTTGACGATTTCCTGAAACCATTACGGGCGACGAAAAATGTTGTGTCCTATACTTCGAGTTGATTCCACGCAGTCAGACCATAAATGTCATTGAATATTGCTCTCAGCTCGATAATTTGAAGTAGACAGTGGAAGAAATACAGCCAGAGTTAGTAAACAAGAAGGGCGTTATTTTCCACCACGACAACGCCAGACCACACACAGCTTCTGTGACAAAACAAAAGCTGAATTCATTTGGCTGAGAAGTTATGCACCACCCACCGTACTCTCCAAACCTTGGTTCTTCTGACTACCATTCAATTCCGCTCTCTCCAAAATAATTTGGACGGGAAGCAATTTAATTCCGAAGATGACATCAAAACGCACCTGGAAAACCTTTTTACATAAAAGTTGGGTAAAATTTACATAACATGCATTATGTCTCCTCCAGAACGTTGGGAGAATGTAATATACGTAGACCACGATGGACAATATTTGATAGATTAAAAAAAAATGTTTATACGAAAAGTGCGTATTTAAATTGAACCCTAAAAATCGCAGAACTTATTGAACAGCCCAATATATGCTGTTCTTTTGCAGAAACCCAGATTTAATTTTTTTTTAATCCGATAAAATTAAAAAAAAAATTGTTTGAGAATCCGTCAAAATTCCAAATATTTTTTTTATTCTTTCCAAAACTTGATACGCTATGACCTTGCATACATGTATCAAAATAAGGGGTGTCCCAAAATTGGAAATGTTTATTGATTCATAAAGTATACTGTATAGGGTTATGTATGGAACAGCATATCGGGTAAATGACGAATGAAGTTCTTTGATGTGTACGCCCACGCCTATTCCCATAAACCAGCTGTTTTGACACTAAGTGAAACACAGGTAGTTGAAGAATCTTCCGATTTGAAACTGCCTGGATATAACTTAGTGTCATTATTTTTTCCCCACCGTGGCCTCGCCATTTACGTCCGTAGTGATATTGCTTACCAAGTTTCACCACAGTATGGCCACTGTTCCAACCCGGAATTTAATTTCAAATGGCTAAAATTCACCGTCCGTAAGCAAATAATTCACTACTGCTTTATTTACAGAAGCCCTAGTGCGGACAGCAACTCAACTTTTGATGAATTCAATGCGTTGTCCGATTCCATCACTCGAATTGTCTCCTTGTATCCTCATACTGAAATTGTCATTGCGGGCGATTTCAATATACACAATTCGGATTGGCTTCAACATTCTGGCCAGACAACACCCGAAGGAAGGTATGTTGAACTTTTCGCTTAGGTAAACAATTTGACTCAGCTTGTAAATGAGCCTAAACGTATACCGGTCATTGAAAGTCATTCCGCCAACACTTTGGACTTGTTTCTTACTTCACACCCTGATAAATACACTATTGATGTTTTAGCGCCTCTAGGTCGGTCTGACCATAATATCGCATCAGCTAAATTCTAGTACTCCGACCACTCAGTTAAAGAAAAAACTCCTAAAAGAAAAGTATTGCAATACGAGAAAGCCAACTGGAGCGGCCTTAATAGCTTCTTTAGGAGTTTTAACTGGTCGCTATGCTTCCTCGATAGCGACGTGGATGCCGCTGCTGATATGATCACTAACACTATACTCTTAGGTATGAATGACTTTATTCCTAACAGAATAAAGAGCATTAAACCTAAAGCAAACTCGTGGTTTGACCAGAGCTGTAAAGAGGCTATCAGGTTGAAAGAAGTAAGTTTTCGGTCTTATAAAGCCAACAAATCTGAGGAAAACCGAAAAAAGTTTAAACAATCCATAAAAGACCGCAATGCCCATATTGGACTTGTAAAATTCTTACATGACCAACAATTAAGGCAAAAAATCCTACAATGTCCCAAAGTAGTAAAAATGTTTGGTCATTCGTCAAAAATATTAAAAATTCTGCCTCGTCTGCCATCCCCACGCTCATTTACAATGACATTCCAGCTGACAGCTCCTTAGACAAAGCTAATCTGCTTGCTGCTCATTTTGCAGCGAACTCCACGATGCCAGATAATGCTTTGTCTCCACCTGTATTTGAGAGCGTTAAATTTTCCATGGGACAAGTCCACTTTCGCACTCGTACAGTTGCAGGAGTACTCAAAGGTCTTAACATACACAAATCCGCTGGTCCAGATGGTATCCCCCCTATAGCTCTGAAGAGGTGTTCTTCTACGCTGGCAAAACCTCTGCGTAAGCTTTTCTGTCTATCCTACTTTTCAGGGCTCTTTCCGAGTAGATGGAAAACAGTATTTGTCCAGCCCGTCCCCAAAAAAGGCGAATCTTCCTCCCCGTTCAACTACCGACCCATTGCACTTACGTCCCTTCTTTCCAAGTTCATGGAAACGCTGATAAATCTTCAGCTTATGAAATATCTCGATTCGCGAAAACTCCTTAATGACCGGCAGTATGGTTTTCGTAGCAACAGGTCCACTAGTGATTTGATGGCATATCTCACTGAGAAGTGGAACCAATCTCTCCATCACTTCGGCGAAACCAAGATGGTTGTGCATAATATTTCAAAAGCATTTGACAGAGTTTGGCATCAGGCTCTTTTGTCGAAAATGCGTGCATATGGCATCGATGAGTCTCTTCTTCAATGGATTAGAAATTACCTTTCGGGACGTTCAATACAAGTTATTTTGGACGGCTTCAAGTATGCAATTCACCAAATAAATGCTGGTATTCCCCAAGGCTCTGTTTTGTCTCCGACTCTCTTTCTTATTTTTATAAATGATCTCTTATTTTTATAAATGATCTCTCACATTAAATTCCGACCTGGGCAGCATAATTAAATGGGGTTCAACCAACAGAGTGGAACTTAATGCTTCCAAAACACAATGCTGTATTCTCTCTCTCAAGCGAAACCAAAACCCTCAACCATTATCCATGGATGGTACTTGCATCATTGAAACCGAAAGACTTGCCATTCTCGATATGTGTATTAATAACCATCTTCGATGGAATGATCACATATTCGAGGTCGCCAAAAATGCTGCAAAATGTCTAGGATTCCTTAAACGGTGCAAGAAATGTTTTACCCCGTCTGATCTGGCCTCAATTTATAAGGCATTCATCCGCCCTAAGCTGGAATATAACGCCCATATCTGGTCTGGTGCACCCAAGACTGTTTTGCACATTCTTGATAGGGTACAAAATCGCACGTTAAAACTTATAGGTGATAGAGACATTGTGAATTCCATTCATCCACTAGAACATCGGAGAAATGTCTCCTGTCTCTCCCTGTTTTATCGTTTTTTCCACAAAAAATGCTCCAGCGAAATAGCCAGTTTCATTCCTCCCCTTCAAAATTTCACCCGCAATACGCGACATGCTACGAATGCACATCAGTTTACCCTAAAGCCAAACTTCGGTCGTACTGTCAAATATAGGGATTCATTTATAAGCCGAACAACACGAATGTGGAACGATTTACCAGGCTCTGTATTTCCCCATCACTACAACCTTCAAACATTCAAAGCCAACGTGCATAGGTACCTCCTCTGTTCCTCTACCCCCTTTTCCCTGACGCCTGTGCCCTGAAACAATTAAAGGGTATTAATACTCACTTTGGCGCGCGCAGATTATAAAAAAAATGGCCTCCACGGCTTTGCTGGCTCATACGCACTCTTTCATCGAAATGTTCCATTACCGTTTTGCATAAATGTGGCTGTCGTTGATACAGCGCTCAATTTACTCCTTTAAGGCGTTGGTCCGCGATCACCCAACGCTCGTTGGGATAAACCTTAGACTTCAAAAAAACCCTAAAGAAAAAAGTCCAATGGCTTTAAATCGCATGATCTGGGCGGCCAATTCTGATCGTTAGAACGAGAAATTATACGACTCATGCAGTAATTGAATTGATTTTCGGGTTATATAGCATGTGGCATCGTCTTTTGAAACCACATGTCGTCCACATCCTGCTGCAATTTAGTTACAAAAAACTGGATTATCATGTCGCGATAGCGAGCACCATTAACTTTTATTGCCTGACCAATCGTATTTTTAAAGAGGAATGTACCGATGATACCTCCAATCCAAAGTCCGCACCAAACAATCACTGGTGGACTTTCTGAACCCCAAATTGCACAATTTTGACGATTAACAAAGCCATCAAAATAAAAATGAGCCTCATCGCTGAAGATGATTATGTTTGAAAAACCAGCACCCACTTGTTGTTGTTGTTCGTGGTCAATAGGCTACAGTTCTTGATTCAATTGCACTTTGTATGCATGAAGATGCAAATTTTTCGTGAGAATACGCTGTAGAGAGCTTCTCAAAATGTCCAATTTTAGACCAAGAGTTACATGTGGCGACTGCAATCGGCACCAAAACGGGAACATGTTTACGGCAATCCAGCATCGAACCACATGTTGGGTTTTTTCCACAGCCGAACCCAAGCTAAATGCACATGTTGCTATGCTGGAGCTTCAATTATGCTCAGCCCACGTGAAGCTCAGTGATATTTGCAGCACGATAAGCCTTTTTTTTCATGATTTCTTTTTGTCTCAATATGTTGTTTTTCTTTTCTCTTCTATACACTCTCTTTTTGAATTATCCGTTTTTTTTTTTACTCTCAGTAGTTAGATTTTAAGTTAAGTTAGACCTAATATTCATTCTGGTTTTGATCATTGAGTAATAAAGACATTATAACGTGTTGAAAAGTTTTCGTTTTTTTTTGGATAATTTTCGCTCCCCATAGGAAGCTCAATTCTTTTTACTGGCGCAGTCGAAAAACAAAAGAACCGCGATAATTAAAAAAAAAAACTATTTTAATATTAGAATAAAGAAAACATAGTGAATGTGTTTTAAAAAAAAAGAAAAAGTAAAAATATATATATATTTCTATACATATACATACAAGTGCATTATAACACCTTCAATTTATCGTTTTTAAATTAAAAAGGGTGATTTGTGTAAAATAATTGAATATTAAACAAACGAAAAAAAAAAATCTAAAGACTTAGACAAAAATAAATTTATATTGAAAAAAATAATACCGGATCGAATTATATACATATTGTAATATGCGAGCTACGGCTCGAGTAGATAAAACAATATTCTGTGAAATTATTTCTTTATTTTCTAGTCTCTAGAACAATTCAGGTTCACACTATACTATTCTTCGCAGTTCTTTTCTTACAAGGTCTCTGTCCCTTTCAATTACTTAATTCACAAATCCAAACTAATTACTTCTTCTTGTTAAATCTCAACTTTCAATTTATCACAAAATTACAACTTCGCCCACTATCACTTTTCTAATCTCTTCGCCACAGTTTAGAAACTACTGCTCCCTTTTTGATCGCCATCTGTCTAGCCAGAAACTTCTAGCAAATTCTTCGACCACTGGAACAAGAGAAATTCCAAGATGACAATCATTCTTGCAGTTATAATTCCCTCTCATCCGTGATATTATCCGTCTCTTTCGTAGACATGAACTGTGGAAACCGCAGACACGAACCTCGAATGAAAGGACAGTTCGAACCAAAATTCTGCCAGAATGAAAAGTCAATTCGGAATTTGTTGCATCATACTTTTAGGGAGCGTAGTTATTATTATGCTACAATATGTACATTTGTTACCACCAACAACTTTAACCTATGCGAAATTAATCTTCGGAAAAATCAACACAACTACAACAACTAAAGGACATCCAGCGACAAGAACAAGGACAAAGAAGGTTAAAATAAGGTAGGACAAACATGGATCTTCTTACTTTAATTAAAGAAGTACAAGAATTCACGGGTTTACCCGAAGAATTAGGTTTATTTATAAAACATGTTGATTTTTTATATAACTTTGCTTCGAAATTGGATGAAACATCAAAATATTTATTCGAATTAAAAATTACACAAAGAATTAAAGAATCCGCTAACATTGTATTAATTAGTAACAATAACCCTACAATTTGGCCAGAAATAAAAAGAGTTTTATTATCAAATTGTACAATCAACGAAAGCGTTGAAACTTTAATTACTCAAATTAAATTGCTGAAATTTGAAAATTCGGTTTGTAATTTATTTAATGATTGTTCAAGCCTTTTAACTAAATTAAATATAAAACAGGGTTAGCCAAAGAAACACCCTCTTGGTTTAATAATGAATAAAACGAAGCAATGGTTTTGAAACCATTCATCAACAAGCTTCCTAGTGATCCAAAGCTTATCCTTCAGGCTAAGAATCCATTCAGTCTAGTAGACACAGGCAATCGAAAATAACAATTCCGTTATTTAAAGAGTTCAACAGGCTGTCGACGACAATTGAAATGCTTGAAACAGATTTAAGTAGTGATTTTGATGGTATTATTGGTTGTAATATATTAAAGCCGCTACAAGCCAAATTGGATTTTAATAGCTCAAAACTTATTACGAAAGAAGCTATCTTACCATTGATTTTCAGTCACTCTCACACTCAATCGACAGGTAAAGAAATAAATAGAACATTCTGTAAAGACATAATAGATATCAACTTTGTTGAACCAAATATAGATACGATTATAGACAAGCTTACAATTAATAACCTTAAAAAAGAAGAAATACAATTTTTAACTACTACTATCCGAAAATTTAAAAAAGTTTTTTACCTAGAAGGTGACAATTTATCGTGCGTTTCAAAGTATAGTCACAAGATCCCAACAAAAAATGATACACCAATATTTTCCAAAACATATAGATATCATGAAGCACACAAAGAGGAGGTTAGATAAACAAATTTCTGAAATGTTAAGGTCTGGTATAATTATTAAGTCGACAAGCCCATATAATGCACCAATTTGGGTCGTCGAAAAGAAACTTGACAATTCTGGTTTGAAAAATTGGCGGATTGTAATTGACTATAGAAAATTGAATGTGGTAATAGTAGAAGATAAATTTCCAATTCCCAATATTGAGGACATATTTTCTAAATTATGAAACGCACAATATTTCTCAACCCTGGATCTAGCGAAGGGATTTCATCAAATTCCTATAAACGTAGAAGACAGACATAAGACAGCGTTTTTGTTGAAAATAATGAATAAATGTATTTGAATAATTGAATTTGGCAATGCTGTCATTGGTATTTGTACATGTAGTCTTAAGCCTATTATTTTTTAATAAAATCAGTTGCACTTTTCACCTTCAGGAGTTCGGTCGTTTTATTTAACTTCCTTTACAACAGGATGGGCCCAGTACACGCGGGAAAATAAAAGGTTGAATAAAGGTCATTACGTTTTTTTTTAATTTTGGTACGCGCTGTAAAAATCGGGAAATCTATATACGACAATTGGTAGAACTATAATCGCGAAAATGGAAAGTGAACTCTTTAAAATTGAGAAATTATAGACTTCCGAACAGTATTCAATCTGGAAATTTCAAGTCACGATTTTATTAAATGCATCCGGGTTATATGAGTTCGTAGATGGCTTGACCTCAGCACCTGTCAAAGCAGAACGTGAAGAACAAACTGCCTTTGATAGTCGTTTATTAGCTTGGAAGAGATCGGACAGCAAAGCTCAACGAATTATTGCGACTAGCATTGGGTCTACTCCCCTTCGGCACATCGTTAATTGCCGTACTGCAGCAGAAATGTGGGTAAAACTAAAGGCGGTATATGAGCAAACGTCAAAGGCAAGTATTCACTTATTGTTCCAACGATTTTATTCCTTCGAAAAGGATCCAGATCACGACGTTGCGACTCATATTTCTAAGTTGCAAAATATAGTTAGACAACCAAGAGATATAGGGGAGGAAGTTTCGGAGAGCATGATAATTACGTAGGTTTTGATGACACTTCCAGAGAGTTTTAAGCATTTTTTTGTGCATGGGAGTCCACCGCTAAGGAACAGCAAACTTTGGAAAATTTGACGTCACGACTTGTGATGGACGAGACACGCATGTCATCGCATTCGACAAACACATCAGTTCCTTTGGTGGCAAAGCAAAAGGCGCGCAAACCTAATCAAAGAGCGCCTAAGCCTGGAAGGTGCTTTGCATGTAATCAGCACGGACACTGGAAAAGAGATTGCCCGAAGAAGAACGCTATGTCTGATCAAAAAAAAGTGGACTGGAACTAAAGGTGAGGAACGAAGAGGAGATGCACTCATTTACAGCGTTGATAATATAAAGTAGACTGGAAGTACAAGTGAGGAGCGAGGAATAGACAACGCATCGGCAAGTAAAGATGATCGATGTTGGACTGGAAATTTAAGTGAGGAGCAAAAAGGAGATAACGCATTGTCATGTGAAGATGATCTATGTTGGACTGGAAGTGCAAGTGAAGTTGAAGGGGGTCGTCGATTTACTTTTAATGCTTTAATAGCTAGCGATGGAAAAGTAAGTGAAGATTGGTACCTGAATTTAGGAGCCAGTGACCATATGACTTGCAAAAGAGAATGGTTTACTCATTACAAAGAGTTTGATGAACCTATTGGTATTCGAATTGGGAGTGGAGAAAAGATTTTTGCGCTGGGTATTGGCGATATAAATATTTTAGCATCAAATGGAAAGGTGTGGACTGAAAAGCACCTCTCGGATGTTCTCTATGTCCCAAAGATCACAATTCACCTGTTCTCGCAGGCTCGCGCCTTAGATAAGGGGTTGGAATTTATTTCCGACAGTTTGCAGTGTAAATTTGTAAGAAAACATGGTACTATTGTGGCAGTGGGATAACGGCAGGAACAGCTATTTAAAATGAAATTTAGAGTGCAAATTTCGACTGTGAATACGGCGGGGTTGGTATTGCCAATTAAAATATGGCATGAGAGGATGGTTCATCAAAATATTACACATGTACGAAATCAGCTGAAAAAAGAAAACATTGCTTTTAAGGACGATCAGAACTTCTCTTGTGACACCTGCCTCTATGGTAAGCAGCACAGGCTATCCTTTCTCAGGTGAACTTGTGCATGCTGACGTTTGTGGCCCAATGGAGGAGATTTCACTTTGTGGTTGTAAGTACTTCCTTTTGTTTAAAGATCATTTTTCGCGGTACAAGGTGGTGTATTTTTTAAAACAAAAATCGGAAGTTTGTTCAATAATTGAACAGTTTTTAAACAAAGCCATGACCGAAAGTAGAAATGCAGTCAGAATGCTTCGCACAGACAATGGAACAGAATTTGTTATCGAATCTGTAAAATCACTTTTAGCCAAACACTTTGTCCGCCACCAAACTTCTGTGCCTTACAGTCCGGAACAATATGGTAGTGTTGAACGCGAGAAAAGAACTGTCATTGAGGCTGCTCGAAAGATGCTGTCTGGAAGAAATTTACCCAAAAAGTTTTGGGCAGAAGCCGTAAATATGGCAGTTTTTGATTTGAATCGAACAGGTATTAGTCCCATAAAAGGTAGAAGTCCGTATGAGCTGTGGTGGGGCAGTGACTGCAAAGCGGCCGATTTTAAAGTGTTTGGGATTGAAGCATTTGTACATGTTCCAAAGCAAAAATGTAGGAAATTTGATAGGAAAGCAGAAAAGGGGTTGTTTATGGGATATGCATAAAACAGCAAAGGCTATCAAATTTGGATACCTGCTTCCAGGAAAGTTGAAATTTCCCGTGATGTAACTTTTAGGGAAAAGGAGCTTCTTGACCAGCAGAATGGATTGCAAAAAGCTGATGTAATTTCACTGGAGAAATCTGACCGCCACTACGTGTTGCATGAGAGTTTGCATGAGGACTTGCGTGAAGATTTGGCACAAAGATCGAGAAATCAGGGTATGTCTGAAGCTGTTGGTGAAGAAAATGATTGTGCCGGAGATGAAGTATTTGAATCAGCCGACGTGGATGACGATGCAAATAGTGGGACCAACAATCATCAGGGTGATAATGAGCAGATTCCATTAAAAGATCGACTGCGAAGAGGAAGGAATCGATTTGGTTCAGGTATGCTAAGCTTTGCAGAAAAACATGCTTATCTTGTGCAAGGTGAACCAAGTAGCTATGATGAAGCGATTGTTTGCGAGAATGCGCATCACTGGAAAGCGGCAATGTCAGATGAGATGGACAGCTTACTTAAAAATCATACGTGGGACTTAGTCAATTGCCCAATGAATAGGAAAATCATCGACAATAAGTGGATTTTTAAGCTGAAGAATTTAGATGTGCATGGGCGAAAAAAATGTAAAGCAAGATTGGTCACACGTGGTTTTACTCAGGAATATGGAATAGATTATATCGAAACATTCAGTCCAGTGGCAAAATTCAATTCCATATGCACTATACTTGCTATTGCAGCTGATGAAGGTCTTTCGCTTACCCAATTTGACGTAAAAACAGCCTTTTTAAATGGCTGTTTGAAACAAGCATCTCGTTGCTGGAACAAGAAGTTTACAGATGAGTTAAAGGAATTCAATCTAAAGGTTTCTAAAGCAGACCCTTGTGTGTTCATCGGAAACGACGCTGACAGGCGTCTCATTCTACATTGATGATAGGCTTATTGTGGCAAAAGAAAAGGAGGATAGTATATATATAAAATTTCTTCAGACGCAATTCGAAATGACGATTTTAGAGGCTGAGTGGTTTCTGGGCATGGAATTGGAGCGGACATCATGCGGTGGAATTTATATTAGTCAGACACTTTATGCAGAACATGTTTGAAGGAGATTCAATATGGATTGTTGTAAGCCAGTATCTACTCCGGCTGAAAATTGTTCCAGTGCAGATGTTTCGTGTTCAAAAGATGTCAAGTTTCCATACAGAGAAGCTGTAGGATGTCTTATGTACTTAGCAGTGGCTACTCGACCAGACATCGCTTTTGCTGTAGGGGTGGTATCTCGGTATTTAGATGCACCCAATCAGAACCACGTTAATGCAGTCAAGAGAATACTAAAGTATATCAGCGGATCCAGACAAATGGGTATATTATTTAAAAAACGTAAAGATTTTGTTTTAGTTTGTTACAGCGATGCTGATTATGCTGGCGACCCGGTGACTAGAAGATCCACTTCTGGATTTGTCTTCACTATTGGTGGTGGACCTATTTCCTAGTTATCACAAAGACAAAAATGTGTGTCACTATCTACCACTGAGTCTGAGTATGTTGCGGCATCCCAAGCTGTGAAGGAGATGGTTTGGCTACAGCGCTTGTTACCAAAATTGGTTCCAACTAAAACTTATACGACTGTTTTGAATATGGACAACCAAGGAGCTATCCGGCTTATTAAGAACCCAGAATTTCATAAGCGCACAAAACATATCGATGTGCGCTATCACTTTATTCGTGAAAGAATATGGTGACTTCACCATAAATTATGTTCCTTCTGATCTTCAAATTGCAGATGTATTAACTAAAGCTCTTACTAAAGATAAATTTTAAAAGTTTAGAAATTTGATTGGAGTTGTAAAATACTAACTAAGTTAAATTTCGTTTCAATTAAATTAATTCAAAAGTGGGAGTGTTGAAAATAATGAAGAAATGTATTTGAGTAATTGAATTTGGCAATGCTCTCATTGTACATGTAGTCTTAAGCCTATTATTTTTTTAATAAAATCAGTTGCACTTTTCATCTTCAGGAGTTTGGTCGTTTTATTTAACTTTCTTTAAAACAGTTTTCAACCACGGACATTATGAGTTTACTCGAATGCCGTTCGGGCTGAAAAATGCACCTGCATCGTTTCAGCGAATGATGAACGAAGTGCTGTCCGACTATATTAATAAAATATGTGTGGTTTACCTCAACGACAAATAATTAAATTTTCAACATCACTTCAAGAACATATAGACTCCCTCAATAAGATATTTAAACGTCTTCTTTATTTGAATCTTAAAGTTCAAATTAATAAGTGCAATTTTTTTAAGCACGAAACTGAGTACTTGGGACATATAATTTCACGAGATGGTATAAAACCCAACCCAAATAAAATTGAGGTTATCAAAAAAATTCAATTACCTAAGTCAACTAAACAGATAAAATCTTTTCTGGGAATTACTGGATTTTATCGTAAGTTCATTAAGGACTACTCTAAAGTAGCCCTACCAATGAGATGCCTAAAAAAGGGCTCTAAGATAAATGTCAAAGACAGGCAGTACATTGAGTCCTTAGACAAGCTTAAAGCACTTATATGTACTTGTCCAGTTTTAGCTTACCCATATTTTACCAAAATATTTACTTTGACAACAGATGCCAGTAATGCAGCTCTAGGAGCAGTCCTTTCCCAAAATCAACACGAGAAAAACTATAGCACGGTGGAAAAGGAACTTTTGTCAATAGTGTGGGCAACTAAATATTTTAGACCATACTTATTTGGTCGCAAATTTAGGGTCCAAACTGACCACCGCCCACTAGTGTGGCTAAATTCTCTAAAAGAATCTAATTCCAAGCTGTAACGCTGGAAAATTAAATTGAATGAGTATGACTTTGAAATTGAATACATAAAAGGAAAGGAGAATTATGTGGCTGATTTTCTAAGTTGCCTAGAAGCTAATTGTATAATTGAAAATGACGTTAGATCCGATATAGCTACCATTCATAGTGGTAAAGAAAACTTAAACGACCATATTTTTATAACAGAGACTTAGTTAAATATATACAAAAACCAACTAATCTTTGAAAGCGGAAAGTCTAACTCATACTCAAATAAGTTTCTATCCAAAAAAAGAGAAGATCCACCTTTACTCTAAATAACTATGACGAAGAGTATGTTTTAAAAATCCTTAAAGAACTGTTGCCCATTAAGGGTACGGTAGGAATCTTTTGCAAAGAAGATAGCGTGTTTAATAAATTTCAAAAGACTATAATTAAATATTTTTCTAATTCACCCACGATGAAAATTCTTAGATGTACAAAGCTTCTTGAAGATATCATCTGCAAAAAAAGCTGCTGGAAATAATTGAAAAATTTAATTTAGTAAAAATCATCGGGGAATTGAAGAGAGCTTTTTGAATTTAAAAAACCTTTACCACTATCCGAATCTTCAACAAAAGAGGTGAGTATTTAGCCGATTATTTAAATATTGAAAACTTGATTACCTTGAATGAGGGCTGTACACCAACCTTCATAAATAAAATTAGAAGGGAGGTATTAGATATAACTTATGCGACGTTAGGTCTATACACCTGGTGTCGAACTGGAGGATCAGTAATGAGATCTCCTTTTCGGACCACAGGTGGTTGAGTTTTGATATTGGAATTGATCACAAATCCAAAATAATGATTAGGAATCCTAAGAAAACAGATTGGTCCATCTTTGTAAGTAATCGTCAGGGAAAGCTGACAGCTGAAATATAACAGTTACACTGAGATTAACCAATTAAACAATGAAGTCCTCAAAGTACAGAAGTGTATTATAGAATTCTTTGAGGCCGCCTGTCCTCTAAAACCGGTACCTAGAAGTGCAAAGCAAAAATGGTGGCACGGCGACCTCCATGAAATAAGGAAAATTGGTAGACAACGCCTAAATAAAGCTTTACGAACCAACGAAGAAGCAGACTGGGAATCCTATAAAAAAAGTAAAAGAGGCTTCAAGAAGCTCATCAGGGCTGCTAAAAGGGAATCATGGAAAACTTTTTGCACCAACATATGCGATAATAATGGAGCAGCGCGATTAAAGAAGATCCTGTCCAAGGAACCACCAAGTTATCAACTTCTACAGGCGGGCAATAACTTGGCAACCGCAGCTGATACCTTGGAGACGCTGATGTGTGTACACTTCCCAAACTGTTTCAGCGAGGCAGCTACACCTTCCAAGCGTGGGGTCACTCGAACTGATACAAAATGGGAGGGCACTAAGAACCTAGTTGATGCAGATAAAGTGACCTGGGCTATTAACTCATTTGCGCCATACAAATCACCGGGCTTGGACGGAATACTTCCCATCTTCTTGCAAAAGGGATAGAATTAGACACCCTAAAGAAAACCCTGGTCAATATCTTCAGGGGATGTCTATATCATGGATACACACCAACACAATGGCAAGAGGTGAGGGTGGTGTTCCTACCGAAACCCGGGAAAGATTTGTCGACAGCACAGGGCTATAGACCTATTAGCCTAACGTCCTTTTTACTAAAATCAATGGAGAGAATCTGTGATAACTACATCAGAACACAGATTACAATTCCGCGGCTGTGTCCTAATCAACATGCATATCTCAAAGAAAAATCAGTTGAGACGGCACTACACCAGGTTGTATCCACAATAGAAGATGCTTTTGAAACCAAGGAATCAGTCGCAGGCGTTTTTCTAGATATCGAAGGGGCATTTAACAATGTGAAAACTCAAAAAATTGTGGAGGCACTCTCGATATACTGTAATAACCAAATAATAAACAATTGGCTAGAACACATGCTTACAAACCGCATTATCACAGCTTCACTGGGAGACGACACAAGAAGAGGAACAGTCCGTACGGGAACACCACAGGGGGGGATAATATCTCCTTTTCTGTGGGTGCTCACAATGGACAACCTTTTAAAAGCACTGGATGGAACCTGTGCGAAATGTGTGGCGTACGCAGATGACCTAGCCGTTCTGATAAGAGGTAAGCAGCTGAACATAATAGGAGAGCTTATGCAAAACACCTTTCGAATCATAAAAGAATGGGCGGAGGAGAGTGGATTAGAAATAAATGCAAATAAAATGGAAATGGTCCTTTTTACAAAGAAAACCAAAACTAGTGACTATCACATTCCACAACTCGGAGGAGTATCACTACAACTCCGCGACAGCGTCAAGTATCTGGGCATTATAGGCAAATTGACATCTGCTCGGACAGCAAAGCAGCAATTAGCGCGATCACAAACCACATGTCGAAATCACCACTAGTAAGGAAGTGCAAAACTAAATTGAACTTACTTGCCAGACGTAATAGAGTCCGTCTCACATGGGTACCGGGGCACGAGGGTGTACCGGGTAACGAAAAGGCAGACGAACTAGCAAGGAAAGGAGCAGGCAATACAGAACTGAACCCGGATAGTACAATAGGGGGCCCTCTGACAACTATTAAAACAATAATCAATGATAAGATACGACAGGAGTTCAATAACTACTGGACGAATCTAGAAACGTGCAAAGTGGCTAGATCTGTAATAACTAAACCAAGTAACAACACAGCAAAAAGAGCTCTTAACTCAAGCAGAACACAATTGAGATTGATGGTGGGACTTTTAACAGGGCACATCAATCTCAACAAATATTCGTTCAGACTCGGGATAGCTGATACAGCAATCTGTGCCAACTGTGAAGAGGAGGAGGAAGATATAGAACACTTCCTCTGTCACTGCCCCGCTACAGTGAGGCTAAGGCTGAAAATCCTGGGATCTCCAAGGATTCCGGATATTACACACATCAATAAGAAAGGAACGAATTCAACACAGCGTATATTAAAAACTTTTTAGGCCATGAAAATGTATTGTACCATTTTATATCTCCGAACACACACACAGGAAATTCTGTAATAGAACGATTTTATTCTACACTCAATGAACATATACGATTATTGAAGCTCAACAAGGATAATTTAGACGTTGACGACAAAACATTTGCTTACAAAGCGGTAGTAATATACAACGTTACTATTCACTCTACCACAAAATACAAGCCAATAGACCTTCTTCACTCTACACTGAATGAGTCAGAATGGAACAATCTTAGACAGCGGGTTCTTGAAACACGTGTAGAACCTCCAGAGTATAGGGAAAAAGAACTTGTAAAAAATTTAGGATTTCATAATATCAAACACTTGCCCCGATATATAGTTAAAGAAGTGAAAGAAAAAGGTTTAACACATTTTATAGACAAGGATGGATTCAAACGTGACAGGCAGGTAGTAAAAAGAGCTTACAAATATCAAAATCCAACTAAAATGACATACTTTGATAGAAAATTAACTGGACGAGATTATTCTGGCAGGAAAAAGAAAAGAAAAACAAATAAATAACGAAATGTATGTATTGAAATTGTTTCCTATTATCCTTTTTAGACATAGGTATTAAGCAACACATAAATATAACAAATCTGTTAAACGAAGCAAACTGCTACTAAAGAAAAGAAAATATTTATATAAATAGTATAAGCATCTTGTTATACATATATTCATACACATATGTATGTACGTACAAAATTGTATACTATTGCACTAGAAAATAAAACTAAAATATTTAATATTTGCAACCAAAAACACTACAAATCCGAAGTTAAAAAAAACAAAATAGTGCGTATACCACAAAGAGAAAATCATTGCATTAAATAGCAGCAACATGTTTATCATTTATTATAGACAACATGATCGTCCATACTACGGCGGGAGGAGTTACATGTGGCGACTGCAATCGACATCAAAACAGGAACATGTTTACGGCAATCCAGCATCGAACCACATGTTGGGTTTTTTCCACAGCCGAACCCAAGCTAAATGCACATGTTGCTATGCTGGAGCTTCAATCATGCTCAGCCCACGTGAAGCTCAGTGATATTTGCAGCACGATAAGCCTTTTTTTTGCATGATTTCTTTTTGTCTCAATATGTTGTTTTTTTTTTCTCTTCCATACACTCTCTTTTTGAATTATCCGTTTTTTTTTTTACTCTCAGTAGTTAGATTTTAAGTTAAGTTAGACCTAAGATTCATTCTGGTTTTGATCATTGAGTAATAAAGACATTATAACGTGTTGAAAAGTTTTCGTTTTTTTTTTGGATAATTTTCGCTCCCCATAGGAAGCTCAATTCATTTTACTCCTGGAATTTGTTGAATTAAGATAAGCAAAGCTATTGGACGGACAAATTATAAAATTTAGAAAAAAATGTTTATAACAGCACTGCGTAGTACACTCCTTGAGGTGGTCTGAAGTAAATCTTAGCTGTAATATTTAAAAATCTTTCTTTGTCTAGGTTTGATAGTGATTTGAATAATTTAGGCCGTTGGAAACTTTGAAATAAAAAGACTTTATGCTTGTTGAGCTACCACTAAATATTTTTATTTTTTTATTTTAGGGTTATTTGTTAGTCTTAGAACTAGTTTTAAAAAATCGAAATGGAACAAATGAAAGAAAAAATTTAAAATTTCTTTTAGATTTTTGGATATATTTGTATACATAATGTACTTTACAGAGTGGTAAACTACATATATATGTAAGTACACAGATTAATATAATCTATATTATAAGTATAGATGTAAAAACCGTATCTGCACGGATCATACAATCCCCAAATGTTAGTCTATGATATTTCCCTCTTGATTTTACAAGATTTTAGATAAATTTGTTCATATCTTGCCACATGCCAGTATTCTCAAGTTTGGAATCGATTTCTGATGGCTACAACACTACTTAATGCAATGTACTTTTCAATTTGTTAGTCCACGTGCTTTTTATCATGCGACCCCCTGTCAAATCTGATTGACTGACCATTTGGAAAAATTACAATTGCCACATAAGATGGGGGAAAATAAAATGAAACACACAATTGCAATTTGGGTAATATCAATATTGAATGCTCAGTGAACACTTGAGTGACATTTAGGAAATACAATCCACCGAAATGCCAATCCTGTGGTTTTGACAATGAGCCATTGCGATGGATAGCTTTCACACCAAATGTATCTTATCATTTCATATTGAAATGAATAGGGAATTTTAGGGGTAACGGGGGATTTTCTTATACATGATATAGAGATAAGAAAAAACACTTATTATAAAAGTTGGTTATGGGCGTCGTCGTCTATAACGTTATAGATGCCTGTTGAATAGCCGGAAATAAAACATTTCCGGAAATATGTCTCCTGGAAGTGAATTAGAAAGTTTGCTTCGTTTGTGATCTAAAGGATATGGGATGGGCCCTAGCGGCTTGCCTAATAGGGCGCTTAAATGACTCATTTCTAGACATTACAGGTACTCCTCATTTTAAGACCGAGTCCCGTTCCGACGACTACGTCGTTAAGCGAATTGTTAGATAAGCGAGAAGCTTGCACCGGATATAGAATCGTTGTAAAATTATAAAATTATAAAAATTGTGCAACAAACTTCAAATTTATTCATAAAAGACATTTGTTTATTTGGTTATCTGAAGCTGTATAGGGTCCACGTAAGGGAATTGATGATAAGTTTTCCCTTCAAGGGTGGAGATCCTGGATGTAACAGTCGAAAAGAAACTCGTAAGTGTGGTTTGCTTTGTAATCTTCTTTTTTTCTTGATAAATTGCTCTATAGCACTTTCAATCTCAATCCCAATCTCCCATTCAACTTTATTAAATCGTTCAGTATTTTGATCCATAGTCTCAAGTTCCAACATAGCCGCATTAATTTTGGAGAACACACCAGCTAACCCATGTACTATGAATTTCTTTTCCACTTCTTTAGTTCTTTTCTCTTATTCCTCTTCCAAATGCTGCATTTTTTCTAACACTATTAAATTCTCATTTGTTACCTCTCCATCGGCATAATCCACTAATTCAGCAATGTGTTCCACTTCAACATCTAAATTAAGCGCATTGGCAAGGCCCGCAATTGTTTGAATTACAATAGTTTGTTCAAAATTGTCAAACGATTCGATATTGTTCGCGAAACTTTTTATGCAATTTGTCCATATGCCTTGCATACACTTATCTGTCACTTTGTCCCAAGCAATCTGAAATACTGTACGATTTCCAAAAATTACGAAGGGTTACTACATAATTTTCTGCTGCTACTACAGCTTAGGACAAATTCGTGCGCAAATAAAACGCTTTGAACTTAGCTATAGCGCCCTGATCCATCGGGTGTGAACAGCAGTTGTGTTTTTAGGAAGGTACACTACCTTCATATCTGGATGTACATCATCAAGATGTCGGGGGTGGCCTGGAGCATTATCAAGCAGAAGAATAATTTTAAAAGGAGCTCGTATTTTCAGACAATAATGCTGGACTGAGGGTATGAAGCAGTTCAAAAACCAATCTTCAAATAAAGGCTGCTTCATCCATGCCTTTTTATTTGCTCGATAGTAAATGGGCGGACTATTTTACTAACGTTGTTTAATGCACGTGATTTTCAGAGCAATAAATCAGGAAAGGCTTTAACTTGAACCCAGCGGCATTTCCTCCCAACAACAACGTGATCCTGTCTTTAAAAGCGTTGAAACCGGGCATTGCTTTAGCTTCTTTGTGCGTATAGAACCTTTCAGGAATTTTTGTTCACCAAAGCCCGGTTTCATCCAAATTGAATATCTATTCTGGGAGCTGCTTCTTTTAATTATTCCATCCATTTCATCAACAAATTTGCATGCTGTTTCTACACCCGCGCTTGTCGCCTCACCGCTGATTCTCCAATTGTGTAGGTTGAATCTCCGCCTAAACCGTTGAAATCATCTATGGCTTGCTGTAAATGATTCTGTCGATTCGCCTTCACGTGCCTTCAAATTCTCAAAGATACTTCATGCCTTTGCTCAAATTATTAAAAGGCTTAAAGTAATATTATTTTGCATCTGGTTGTCAAACCAGATCACCAATAATTTATCAATCTCATGAACAGTCGATAGCTGTCCTTCGTTTCTTAACAGTTTCTCCAGATGATGCCATACTTTTTCCTTTCGTCTACATCTCTACTATTTTGGTGTTACAAATATGTACATATGTATAAAAAAAGAGGTTACACTGTGACTACTTGTCGGAAGACATAACAAGTCTATAGTACGCTCAGTGCGCATGTCACCATTCCCCACTGACCGACACTCAATCTGAGGAAAGGGATTCCCCGAATTGCATGTCGAAACTCGATTGGTCGTAAGTGCGAGTAGTCGATAAGCAGATGGGTCGTAAAGTAAGGAGTACCTGTATTCCATATAGATCTTCGGAAAATCTATGATGGCACTACCCGCAGTATACGCAAAGGTCTACTAAGAGCTTTCGGTGAGCCGGCCGGCGGTTGGAGATTATGCATACTATATACATACATACTGGATCTTTTAATAAGCCAACTGGTTGTCTTTGTATGGAGAATTTTCTTTACAAATTATAAACAATACATTAAACAATCTTGAATTTAAGAGAAATTACATGCGAAAAAAAAATTGAATTACCAGGGCAAGGTGAAAAGTTCTCATCCTGACGCAGAGATGGCGTTCCAATCAGCAAAAATTTATGTTTCCTGCCTGGATGCACTTCTCATTAGTTCGTATGACAAGTTTCAACTTGTTCTCTGAAGTAGTTTCTTTACACGAATTTTGCAGTAGACGTCTTGCGTGTTTTTCGTTAAAATGGATAAACTTGAATATCGTGCGGTGATAAAATTCTTCGTTTTGGATGGGTTAACCCCTAAGGAAATCCATCCAAAGTTGACAAATGTTTACGGGGACTCTGCTCCTTTCATGTCGACCATTAAAAATTGGGCAGCTGAATTTAAACGTGGTCGCACGTCCCTCGAAGTTGACCCACGTGAAGGACGGCCAAAAACCACACTCGAAACCATCGAAAAAGTGCATGATATCGTGTTGAACGATAGGCGAGTGAAGGTGAGTGAGATAGCTGAGGCTGTGTGTATATTGGAAGAGAGGGTGCGAAACATCCTGCACAAAAACTTAGGGATGCGAAAGCTCTGCGCAAGATGCCGCATTTGCTGAATGCCGATCAAAAGCAAATGCGTACAATGACAAAAGAATTTGATTCTCAACATATGTATATTCGAAAAAGAAAAATTGTTCATCATTTGTCAAAAATTTGAATGCCATATGCGTATAATTATTCGAATTCTTATCGAAGAACTGAGTACGCAGCCTTACTGCAGGTGTCCATGTTACCGCAAACATGAATTTTTATCGAAATCATAGTCGTTTTCGAAAAAATTGCACTTCTTCAAAATTGGCCAAAAGTGAAGTATCGTTAGTTTTAAAGTTAGAATGAGAATTTCTGCTCCCACAGACCCCAGATATGAAGTTGAAAGAAAATCCATTCAGCCGTCTAGGTAATTGCGACACACACGGTTTTTAGTTCCTCTATTACAGCATGTCAAAACTGTTCAAAGTCTCGAGATCGAACATTTTCACAAAAACAATACTTGGTCTATAGAAGCAAGTAAAAAGGGTGGCAAAGAAGCTAGAGAACTTCGGACTAAACTACATAATATTGGTTTGAAAATAATAATATTGAATTTGATGTTACTGCTCTGAACTCATTTCTTTGTGCTTCCTCTTGCAACTGCAGATAAGTAGAACTAATTTCTTATACGGGTTATTCAGTTTGTGCTTTAGGATTTTAATTTAAAATAGTATAAAAAGTGTTAAAGATTTTAATGGAATTCGTTTATTGTTTTAAATTTTGAACTATGTCATTATGTATGGAATACAACATCGGTTAACTGGCCGTCATGGGGATTGTCTACATGGACACGATAGCATGGCCCCATAAAAAGAAATCCAACGGAGTCAGATCACACAATCTTGATGGCGAATTGGTGTCGCTAAATCTCGAAATATTGTGCAATAGATTTTGTTCGAAAAATCGGCATCAACTTGTTGATTTTCAGTCAGATTTCTATGGTCAGCATTCTTAAGTTATTGTGTAAGTTGAACATTACAAGGATGTAGATTCAAATCCAAGCGACTGTTGAGCACGGCGTGGAATTTAGAATTCCGGCTTTTCAGCAACTGAAGCATTAACAGAGGCTATGTTTTCAGTTGATCTAGCATTATAATGACGCACAGGTCATACGACATCACGAACACTACCGATTTGTTTAAATTGGTGATTTTGTTTCGAATTATTTGCTCAGTTGAGCTATTATGACTAGATAATCTATCCTTAAATCACAATACACAGATATTACAGAACTGTTATTTTTGTAGTAAGATGCAAGAACTTTAATGCATTGAGCGGTGGTTAAACAATCAATATTATAAAATGGCAACATAAGAGCTAACTATCTGTCACTATGAATGATAGATAGATTTAACAGGTGTCATACGACAGAGATATGAAATCCCGACCACGAAACGAATAATACTTTGCCAAGTACACGTTGATTCCTTTTCCTTTCGTAACTTTCTGAGATTGAATTAAGTATTTCAGACGATTTTCACTACTAATTTTATTGCTTTTAATACTGATGGTATAATATAGTTCTATCAAAACGTAAGCTTGTTATATTAAAATCATTCGGTTTAGTAACAACTTTTAGTTCTTTTCGATACCAAAAAGTTTTTTTTTTTTTTTGGTAATTTTACAGTTTTTCCCAGTTTTGATCATTTTGGGCGTTGAGAATATTGATCATTTACGGATGCTCGAGGTAAGCCTTGCCACCTTCCTAGATAGTGTTCAACGTGTTCATTTTTTAAGAAATTACAGAATGAACACAATCTTCTTTTAGGTTTACAATAGCGACAGTCGTTGAGTCCTATTAATCGAGTTCGTATTTTGAAGACCCACATTATTTTATCTTTGCGATTGTCATCATGGAAGACTTTATTCCGATTTTGCAATTCAGTAACATGTAAACCCCTCGTGTACTTTCTGACGCTTTTCTGCAGTTTTCTACGATATCCCTCTTACGCCTTCCCGACAAAGTTACCATAAGATTCTTTCTCCATACGTCTTGATTTAAGGAGACCCGTCCAATCGCTGTTTGAAAATTCAAAAATTTTAAAATATTCTGAAACCAGAAGATCCTTTTTTGAATTATTTTCCTGGCTAGTCTATGAGTCTGTAGGGGAAATGCATGAGTTTCATATTTAAAAGGGTTTTGTGACTTCATATGCAGCTTGAGGGTATATAGATGTTTTCCAATAAACCCGGTTTCGAGAAGTATCGCATAGTTTGGCATACGTTATGGCAGATTAAACATGCGTTTTATCCAGAAGCGTTTTAGTTTATCTATATCATTGAAATTCGAATAGCCCCATATTTCAGCTGTGTAACAAGAGATTAATCTTATAGCAGCATTAAATAAACTGTACTTCGATCATAGCTTAATCCTTTTGTTAGATATGAAAATGTTTCATATTGTGTTCACTCAGTTTTTCTTGATGTTGATGATTTTAACTACATTCAATCCACCTCCAATGAAATTGTGCAAGTCATTCAAAAATAGTGCAACAGGAACGGTCTTAAAAGACAACCTTGGTTGACTCCCATATAAGTCTGAAAATAAACAGACATTTACACTCTATCTTAAGCGTCTGCTTTGGTGTTTGTGTATAATTCTTTTAGTAGACTTAAGAACTTAGTCTATATCCTAATACATGATATTTTCAAAACAGAGATTTGCGTGATATGGAATCAAAGGCGACCTTGAAATCTACAAAGAATGCATATATATTTTTTTTCATTTTCATGCAGCTTGTGTGATACTAATCAGATTGTAAATATTGTCTATTGTTGAGTAACCTTTTCTAAAACCTATATGGTATTCGTTCAGTATTTTAGTTTTCGAATGCACATCAGTTCACCCTTAAGCCCAATTTCAGTCGTACTGTCAAGTATAGGGATTCGTCTGTAAGCCGAACGACACAAATGTGAAATAATCTACCAGGCTCTGTATTTCCCCATCACTACAACCTTCAAACATTCAAAGCCAATATGCACAGGCATTCTGTTCCTCTTCTCCCTTTCATAACCCCTTCGGTCGGCACAGATTATAAAAAAAAAAAATCAATTATTACAAGTTCATGTACAAATGACTCAAATTAATTTACAATAGTTGTCAATCTGTTGCCATTTAAATTGCTGCCGTTGTAAATTAATTCGAGTAATTTGTACATAAGTTTGTAATTAATTAAGATTGAATTGAATTTAATATTTTTCGGGTTGATGTTCTCCCCTTTCAAGTCGTTTTTTCGCTCTTGTTTATTTTTTTTTTATTATTTTTTTTTAGTTGTAATTCGATTTTCCATACCATTTTTGAAATTATACTTGTACATATACGTACGCCTTTCAATGCATTTCTATAGTACACCTCTTCAGTACATGACACTATTTTGGACGATTTCACACTGGTCAGTATCACTAATCTGTTTGTCAATAAATAGTCAGATGTTAGCTCTTTGGTAAATTCCCAATGTTCAAGAATTCGTTTCCTTCCAATACTTTTTCATATAACCTACCAGAATCAATGAGTAAAGAGATACAAACCTTTCGTCCCTCTTCAATGCGAAATAAGAAAAAATAACAATTAAATTAAAGATTAATATTAGTTAATGTATATTCCAATAGTAATTGAAAATTAACTGTTCTGGTGGTTTGTGAGAAAAAAAAATCAATCCTGTCAATCGCTGTAATAGATCGGTCAACAATATTGTTCCTATGTGAATGAACTCATTCAATAAATTTCAAAAAAAAAAGTTGTAGGTTCGAGTCCCATACAGAGACAATAATTGTAATATTTTATAATTATTATAGTAACTAATAAACAAAGTAAGTAAGAGAAAAACAAGCAAACACAAAACAAAACATTTTAAATAAACTGGACGTACAGTATAACGAATGCTGGTTGTCCATTGATATCTCTAAATAACGAATAATGAAAAATTGTACTACTCCATATAACGAATGCTCTTCAATTTCAAGGAAACAAGACAAAATATAAAAATCGTTGTTTGTTTTTCTTAGACGTCTCAATAGTTTTTTTCTGTGTTTGATGTTGTCTGCACAACAAAATGGTACATGAAACACGTTGAGGTTTTTTTACGTCTTTTGAATTTTTGCAGTTTTTATTGCGAAGATACAGTCGTGTTTTTCGGTAAGTTTTTTGGGTTGTGCAAATCAATATTTTATTAGAAATTGTGTTTTCTTAAAACGTTACGTTGACTAAATGTGCAAAATGAAGGTAGCTCGGAAGCGCCTATCTATAGCTGAAAAAATCATTGATGAATGCAGGGCTGGAGTTCCCTTAAAACAATTTCTGACAAATTTAAAATTCCGAAATCGAGCATCTGTACAATAAGGACATGGAAACGGCTGCTTTTGAAGAGTCTTAATGCAACCAAAAGTGGAACCTCTGAAAGGCGGTCACTAAGAAAAGGAGAGTTTCCACGAATGGAAAAAAAACTTTTCGAATGGTTCCTCCAGCAGCGCGAAAATCATATTCCTATAAGTGGCTCCATATTAAAGACTAAAGCCCAATCCATACATAAAAAATATTCGACCGGAAATTCCTTCGCAAGCGATGGATGGCTTACTAAATTTAAAAAGAGATTTGGGGTTCGTTTGCTCAAGACAACGGGAGAAAAGTTATCTTCACAAGCTGGGCTTGTGGAGCCCTTCAAAAAGTCATTGGCAGAAATAATTGAGCGACATCAACTTTCTTTGGACGCAGTTTTTAATGCTGACAAACCATCCATCAGCAGAAGATGTAGTAAAAGAAACAGACGATGGACAGATTTGGGTTGTTTACATGCCACCAAACGTAACAGCCCTGATTCAACCAATGGATCAGAATGCCATCCGCTTGACAAAATTATTTTACAGGAACAGTTTGCTCACTAAGGTTGTTATCTCGGGGGTTACAGATGTTATACAATCACTAAAGGATATTAACTTATTCGAAGCTGTATCACTTGTTGCACTTTCATGGGAAAAGGTTTCACCGGTATCCCTCAGAAAGTGTTGGCGAAAAATACTTATTGAAAGAACACCGGGGTTTGAAGAAGAAGATAAAATCCCACTGGCTTCTCTCCTGAGAGACGAAGAAATAGTATCCACATCTCAAACAGTCAGACTAATAAATGACATTTTTCCAGAAGTAGTTTTTGATTTACTAGTCTTTTTAACGAAAATTTAGCTCATTAAAGATTTTTTTTTTAAGTCATCTTTTACAGTTGGAAGTTTGGAATAGAGCCGAAGAAGGTGAAGGTCCAATAGTTTAAGAAGATGAGGATGTGACTGTCATCAACATAGACGAAGACGAAAATGAAGAGAGCGATGCTGATGGTCAAGTTCAAAAGACCAAACACCAAGACGCAATCGACAGCTTCAAAACCTGTATTAAATAGTCGGAAGAAAATCAACAAGATTGCGCCAAAATTTTAATTTTACGGCAGTTGCAGGAGGAAGCTGTCCACAGGTGGTACAAACAAGAATTAATGACTTTTTTTCTTGTCAAAAATTGATTCAATTTAAAAAGTTTTATAATAAAAAGTTTTTGAACAATAAGTGAATTCTTATTTTTATTTTTAAGTATTTTTTAAGGTCGAAAAAACTAGTTTCGATATAACGAATTTTACGATATAACGAATTGGCTGAACATTATATCTTTAGTTATACTGGACGTCCAGTGTATGTATGTACATATATATGTATATTTTTACATATCGGAGTAAAGTTTCTGATAAATTGTTGGGCTTGGGTTATACTTACTTAGCTAACGGAAATAAAATAGAATTCCGATCAGACATGACCGAAATTATAATTATAGAAGTGCTTCTAAAAAGAAGTACAATATTTTTATTATTTTTTTAAAAATTATTAATAAGAAATTGATTATCCCTTAATCGAAATTCTCCTCGAAACTCTTTTTTTTTTTTTTTTTTTAGGGAAGTACAACTGTAATAAATTAGACTACTTGCCGGTTCCTTAGAAAAGTGACAGTATATCAAAGCGTAATTTTTGGAGAGTATTTTGCCCATGTTCTATGCTGCAAAGAAAGCATTGCAATGGCTGAATAAAAAAAATCGTTTAAAAAAAAAGAAATGCGTATAAAGGCATAAGGTATTTTGTTATTCTTTTTTCTTATTCTTATTCCTGCTTTTATTCTTCAAATAAATAAGAAATATGATTTTCGGCAGTGGATGTTTTTTTAAGCTAAAAGACGAAATTCAAATGCTTTTCCGGCTGTGCGAATAATCGCCCAAAACAAAATCGCCCAAATTCCAAAAATGAACAATCGCCCAAAAATACATACATATAGAGATGGGGGCCAACAGTGGGCAAGTGGTGCGCTTCGCGCGATCAATTTATTAAACTCCGCTTTCCGGGGTGGTTTGGCCACTCACACGACTTCGTCGCTCCGCTAACAGTATGTCAACAACTGACTGGCAGGCGCCTGGAGCTAAAGTTTTTAAATAAAGGGTGGTTAAGTTTTAAGGGCCGATGTTGATTTTGAATAAAACACAAATTATTTAGGAAATTACTGTCATTTCTTTTTATTATGATAATATTGGTATGGTTCAATTATGTATGGAACAAAATATCGGCCAAATGGCCGCCGCGACCTCGGCGGCACACCTCCATCCGATGGTCCAAATTTTCGATGACGCTGAGGCATAATTGAGGTTCTATGCCGTTAATGTGCCGAATTATCTCATCCTTTAGCTCTTGAATTGTTGCTGGCTTATCGACGTACACCTTTTCTTTCAAATAACCCCAAAGAAAGAAGTCCAACGGTGTCAAATCACATGATCTTGGCGGCCAATTGACATCGCCACCACGTGAGAAACACGGCCATTGAATTTGTCGCGCAAAAGAGCCATTGTTTCGTTAGCTGTGTGGCAAGTGGCACCATCCTGTTGAAACCATATATCGTCCACATCCATATCTTCCAATTAGGGCCATAAAAAGTTCGTTATCATCTCACGATAGCGAACACCATTCACAGTAACTGCCTGACCGTCCTCATTTTGGAAAAAATACGGCCCGATGATGCCGCCAGCCCATAAACAGCACCAAACAGTCACTCTTTGTGGGTGCATTGGTTTTTCGACAATCACTCTTGGATTATCATTCGCCCAAATGCGGCAATTCTGCTTATTGACGAATCCACTGAGGTGAAAATGTGCCTCATCACTGAAGATGATTTTCTTCGAAAATTGATCATCCACTGTTGCCATTTCTTGCCACCATTGTGACCATTGACGACGCTTAAAATGGTCAAGAGGCTTTAGTTCTTGAATCAATTGCACCTTGTAAGCGCGTAAATGCAAGTTTTTATGCATAATGTTCATCAACGACGAGCGTGAGAGGTGCAATTGTTGGGCACGACGACGAGTTGAGGTGGACGGCTCTTCAGCCACACTATCGCGAACAGCAGCAATATTTTCTGCAGTACGAGCTGTACGAGCATGCACTGGTGTTTTCACATCTCCTACAGACCCGGTTTGCACAAATTTTTGCACGATTTTTCCTATTGTACGCACATTTGGACGATTAAATTGACCGGAAGAATCACGAAATGCACGATATGCATTTTGATTTGTAAGCCCATTTTCATAATAAGCCTGAATAACTTTAATGCGTTGCTCGATTGTGTATCTTTCCATGGTTCAAATTGAGTTAGTCTGAAATTGAGAAATGTCAAATGAAATGCAGAAAAAAACTTGACGTTTAGGTGTGGTTCACATTCAACATCGGCCCTTAAAATGTAACCACCCTTTATATACACTTTAATACAAGATAATAAAAAAAAAAGATTTGTTCAACCTCTTCTAGTTGAAGCCGCCGAAAATTAGAAAATTAGTAAGAATAAAAACCAAAAATGTTGGGCGATTGTTCATTTTTGGATTTTGGGCGATTTAGTTTTGAGCGATTCTTCGCACAGTCATGCACTTGTGTTTTTGGGTGGATGTTCATTTATTTTTGGGCGATTGTACCTTTTTTTTGGGCTTTCTTACATTATGCACAAACGCCCAAAAATTTTGGGCGATTGTTCATTTTTGGAATTTGGGCAATTTTGTGTTGGGCGATTATTCGCACAGTCGCTTTTCCTCTTCTAAAGGAAAAGACATAATTCAATACTCACTGAACAGACCCCCACGCGTTTAAAATTTTCTCTTATAAATGCGGCAATTTCATCGAATCGGCCGCCATCTTGGTGTGAATTTATGAATTTTATACAAATGTGCGCTAAAATGTAATAATTTACGTAAATTAACTGTGGGCCACGGGAAAGTTTGAATCTCTTTACTCATTGATTTCTGTAAAATATGAATTACCTTATTATTTGATTTCTATATTTAGAGTATGAACATAGATAACCTATACACGTAATAGATATTCACATTTTGACACATTTTGTTGTGTTCATCCACTCAAGTTTTGAGCATAACCCAACTCTTCTCACACTTCAAACAATATACAAAATACGAGTAGTACCTTTAAATAAGAAAAAAAAGAAGAAGAAGATGAAGATGCGATTTGTTTTACTAAAGTAATCAAATGCACAAAACTATTTCCCAATAAGTAAAGCTTATAAAACAAACTTTCAGACAACAGCACTTCTCCGAAAACTGCACAAACTCACTCTTCAATTTAATTTTAATTCAAAATGCTAATTTCTCATGAAATCTCTTCAAAGTTTCTACACAACTTCTGGTCAAAACTAACTGAAAATCTACCACTTGACATTAAAAATTGTTACTGTCGAGTGCGCTCATCGGTACTCAAATCATAGTTTCCATAACATCTCTAAAGTGTTCGTTCGATTACGAAACCATAGCTAAGCCCATAACCACACACATACAAATGTACAACAATTGGTTTGCTTGGATAACTTTCAATTATAGTCGCATACTGCACAAATTCATTTCATGCTCTCTACGAGTACATACGAGTACCTACTTACACATGTACTCGTATATACGTCAGCACAGCTACCCAGGTTCTGGTGCACGTCTAACTCTTTCTGCACTTGAGCAAATTATTGACGTTTTTATACCTATCCCGTAGGATGTATCATTTTGACTCACATTTTTGTGACATAAGAAAATAATACATAAATATTGTCCCCGAAAAGTACAGGGTGTCCTATTGGCATAAATCGTCCAATCGTCCATATTCGAATGTAATATTCATTCGCAACTGTCCATCGCTAATACTTACTTACTTACTTAGGTCCTTTAAACCCTCGGAGGCATAGAGCGTCAACCACGTCTGTGCGCCATCTTGTTCGTACTTCTGCAATGCGTTTGAGCTGCCTCCAACTCATTCCTACAGAGCTCGATTCCTCCTCAACTGTTCTGCGCCATGTTTGCCTAGGGCATCCCGCTATTCTGCCTGCTTGGGTGAGCAGATTCCACTGCATGGCGTATTTCGCAATGGACTTGTCTTCGCGCCGTAGGGTGTGTCCAATCCACTGCCACTTTCTCCTTCGTATAGTAATGTTTATAGGTTCTTGACCCGTTCTCATATAAAGCTTTTCGTTGGAGATCCGGTTCGGCCAAGAAATTCTCAAGATGATTCTTAAAAATTTATTTACGAAGTCTTGCAGCCTGCGTGTGTTAATGGTGTCCACTTTCCAGGTACTGCACCCATACAGCAGTACCGATTCTACGTTAGAGCGGAACAGTCGCAGCTTGGTTCTTAAGCTGATAACATTACTTTTCCAGATTGTGGATAGCATACCGAACGCAGCTTTAGCCTTCCCGATTCTACTGCATACGTCCAGTTGGGTGCCACCGCGGTTAGCCGAGACCACACTCCCTAAATATAGAAAATTGTCAACTTTTTCGACTTCCTGTTCGGCAATGTTAAGTTGAGCGTTAGTGTTGGAAGTGCTGAGGGCTTTTGTTTGGTCGTGTTTATTTTGAGCCCCACTTTGTTTGCATCAGTTTCTAGATTATGGGCCATTAGATGAAGGTCCATTATCCGATGTGAAAGTAGAAAAACATCGTCAGCGTAGTCTAGGTGTTTAAGGTAAGATGTCATAGTCCAACATATTCCATTGTTTCCTTCCGTCAATGCTGCACGGAGTGCATCGTTGATAACCACCAAGAACAGTAGTGGTGACAGAATGCATCCTTGACGTACTCCACTTTGGACACCAAATTCCTCTGACACCTTATCGTTGTGTAAGACGTGACACTTACCGCCCTCGTATGTATCCTTGATAATAGATATAAGTTTTTCCGGGATGCGTCTCCTGCGCAAGGCCAGCCAAATAGCATCTCGATTCAAGCTGTCGAAAGCCTTCTCGAAGTCGATAAACAACGGATGTAGCGGAGACC
>OY720429.1:65928265-66008972 GCA_963082735.1 Pocota personata | reverse complement strand
GCATTACATAGCCAAACTATGGATAGCATCCCAAATGCAGATTTTGCTTTACCTATTCGGCTGGCTATATCCAGTTCGTTCCGCCATCGATTGAGACAATACTCCCAAGGTATTGAAAACTCTCTGCTCTCTCAACTTTTTGTCCAGCAATGCATATATGAGTTGATGAGTTTGGTCCTAGGCTGATCATTTTTGTATTTGCCGAGTTAATTTTCAGCCCAACGACGTCTGCTTCCCTCTCCACATTTACTGTCATTTGGTGAAGGTCCTTTATTCTGTGAGACAGTAGGCATACATAGTCGGCGTAATCGAGGTGTTTGAGTTCAGAGTCCATCGAATTCCTCCATTTCCTGTTGATAAGGCCGCATTCAGCACATCGCTAATCACCAATAAAAACAGTATTGGTGAAAGTATGCAACCTTGCCGAACCCCACTTTGGACTTCGAATATCTCAGACAGCCTTCCTCTGTGCAAAACGTGAAATGTGGACCCATCATATGTAGCCTTGATAATTGCTATTAATTTATCCGGAATGCCTCTCCTGCGCAAGGCACGCCAAATAAATTCCCGATTGACACTATCAAACGCCTTTTCAAAATCGATGAGCAGCAGGTGAAGTGGTGATCGATATTCAACACATTGCTCGATGATGATCCGCATGGTGTTGATGTGGTCCACACTGGAGGATCCAGAGCGGAAACCTTCTTGTTCGGCGTCGAGTGTGTCTTCAAGGTGTTCTTTGATTCGCTCCAGGATGATTCTAGCTATTGTCTTGGCCACAGCAGGCAGCACGCAGATACCTCTCCAGTTTTCGCACTGCATTAGGTTGCCCTTTTTATGGAGCTTGACGATCATTCCCTTTTTCCACTCATCCGAAAAACACTCTGCTTCCCATGGTCTACCGACAAGTGGGAACAGTAGCTCCGCCGATGCTGTTGGCGCAGCTTGAAAAAGCTCCGCGGGGCATACCCGCGAGCTTTTTCAAGTCCTACCGCCTTATTAGTTTTCAGTGCTTTGATTGCGTTAATAATCTCCTCCTTACTGGGGGTTGTGGTGCGGATTCGGGAATTTCTTTCTACGGACACTTCAGTTTGACTTGGGTGCATATTGCTGACGAATACTCGGCTTAGAACCGAAGCAAAATGCTCCTTCCATCTCTTCAGTTGATCCTCATCCGATATTAGCAACGAACCGTCTAAGCCTTTCACTGGTTGTTGAGTAGAGCTTCGGCCACCTACAAGCTCCTTAGTGATTCTATAAACGGTTCTGCTGTCGCACCTTGCTGCTGCTTCTTCTGCTTCCGTAGCCAGCGCATTGATGTAATTGCGCTTGTCACGTCTCACGCTACGCTGTACTTCTCTCATCTTCATGCGATATAGGGACTCAAGCTCGATCCTCCCTGCTGCTGGAGTTGCTGCAATTTGAGCTCTTAGCTGTTTTCGTTCGTTGATCCTTCTCCAGGTATCCTCGGAAAGCCACGCCCTATGGTTTCCCTGTGATCGACCGACAATCCTTTCAGCACCTGATGTGAAAACAGTTTTCACAGCGCACCAATGGTCTTGGATGGTGGCGGACAGGGAGCTGCTGATTGTTTCCACTCCACGTGAGAGATGGTCCCTTAATTCTTGGCGCACTGAGGGAACTCTCAGTCGGTCTACATTGAACCTAGGTATTCTTGTGTCATTAGATCTACGAACGGCAGCAGTGCGTAGTCGGAGAGTAGCTATCATAAGATGGTGATCTCGTACCAACCCCATGTCGGCACCTCGCCTGTTTCGGACGTCTAGGAGACTACTTCTAAAACGGCGACTGATGGCAAAATGGTCAATTTGGTTGGAGGTTGCTTGCCTGTCAGTTAACACCCAACTGATTTTATGGCAGGCTTTGTGCTCAAACATGGTGCCACCTATGACAAGACGATTTGCGTTGCAAAAGTCAACAAATCTTTCGCCGTTGTCATTCCGATTGCCTAGTCCGTGCCGTCCCATAACATGTTTGAGCCCTTCGTTGTCGCAGCCTACCTTGGCATTCAGGTCCCCCATCACAATGACAATGTCGCCATTGGGTGTTGCATTATGAACAGCTCCCAACTGGTTGTAGAAGTTCTCCTTTTCTTCCTCAGACGAACCATCCGTGGGGGCGTAACACTGTATGATGGTGACGCGACGTACTCCCGTCCGGAATCTCTCCGTGAAAATCTTATCACCGTGCGGTTGCTAGGTAATTAGGCCTCTGCGTGCTGTTGGCGTTAGCAGCAGTCCAACTGCATATCCACGGGGGTTTCCGGTTGGTCTTCCGGAGTAGAGTAATACAGTATTACTCGTTGGGGATTGGTACTCACCCGTATCTAACCATCTTATCTCGCTTACTCCCAATATGTCCAGCCTATATCGCATGAACTTTTGGAAGGAATCTGGCGTTCTGAGGTCCTTCACTCTGAGAGTCAAGGAGCGTCTTCACATTCCAGAAACCAATCTTAGTCCGGGTACGATAGCCAAAGGTCGTCAACGTATTATCAGACCTTATCCGGGGCATTGTGTCGGTTTCCATAGCTATTGTAGTTTCGGTAACGCGGGTTGCTGGCCCAGGTTACCTAGCCTAGGCATAAGACCCTACACAATCTCGCACTTGCAATTTTGGCCTATATGTATAAGGATTTATACATGCAGTTGCCCGGGGACCACCACGAGGAGGTAAAGCAAGCACTACATTACGAACTTGATTGTTGCGCTACTGGTCCAATCCATGTTTTGGACAGTCAGTAGTTTCCCGATCAATCGCCATGCAGATCCCCAATTGAATCCAACGAAACAACAACAAAAAAGATAGCAGAAGTAGCAACAGGAACAATAACAGAACAGAAGGCAGAAGGAATAATACAACCATCAAATGCATTCATTATCCCGCCACAAAGAAGAAAACGATCGCCATTATCTTTTCAACAATTACCTTTATTAGTCCAATGGAGATTTTTACATATTTTGTTCGCATGAGATTCCTGAAGGAACAAATCGAGCTGCTCATGCAGCAAATACGAGTACCAACACGCAATTAGCGTTTTGGACATTTATAGATACATTGGTATCCTACTATAGATGTCGGTTTACCGTTACCCTAATTTGGAAAGCTACTGGGGGAAAATGCATTCCAGCCAATAAAAACAACTATGCTATTAAAAAAGTTTGTTGAGATAAAAAAATATTTATCATTGAACGCTGAAACTGATCGCACTGAAAAAGGTTAACCAGGATATGATCCACTGTTTCGTATCCGAAAAATATCCAATAAATTTAACAAGCAATTTGATTCAATTCCCAAAACCGCTAGATTGTGTGTTGATGAGTAAATGTTCAGCACAAAAATTAAACACCACTTATGCCAAAACCTCTAAACAAGCCGCATAAATGGGGAATCAAATAGTTTGTGTTATGCGACACTCCCGGCTTCGCTTACCACTTCGCAATATAGAATGGTTCCGGTGATAATCGCATTTTACTCGATACACCGGATATTGGTAGTTATGCCAATGTTCCAAATTTTGTTCACCACATTGTCTACTTTGACAATTTTTATGCCACGCTGCCTTTATTGATATATTTGCGTGGAAGAGGAATATAATCGTATTCTTTAGGAACAATCAGAGCCAACAGTTTTCCAAACTCAGTCAGTTTGTGCTTTCATTTGAAGACGGTTGTGTTACTCTTTGCTCTCTGTTTTGAATCATGATCGACAAATGTTTTAAATATAAAGTCGCTATACCCGACAATTTACTTATATCATGCGGAATTTGTCAATCGGCTTTTCATTTTCATTGTGTAAACATTCTTGACTCTGAGTTTGCCCTTATAAAGGGTGGTTAAGTTTTAAGGGCCGATGTTGATTTTGAATAAAACACAAATTATTTAGGAAATTACTGTCATTTCTTTTTATTATGATAATATTGGTATGGTTCAATTATGTATGGAACAAAATATCGGCCAAATGGCCGCCGCGACCTCGGCGTCACACCTCCATCCGATGGTCCAAATTTTCGATGACGCTGAGGCATAATTGAGGTTCTATGCCGTTAATGTGCCGAATTATCTCATCCTTTAGCTCTTGAATTGTTGCTGGCTTATCGACGTACACCTTTTCTTTCAAATAACCCCAAAGAAAGAAGTCCAACGGTGTCAAATCACATGATCTTGGCGGCCAATTGACATCGCCACCACGTGAGATAACACGGCCATTGAATTTGTCGCGCAAAAGAGCCATTGTTTCGTTAGCTGTGTGGCAAGTGGCACCATCCTGTTGAAACCATATATCGTCCACATCCATATCTTCCAATTCGGGCCATAAAAAGTTCGTTATCATCTCACGATAGCGAACACCATTCACAGTAACTGCCTGACCGTCCTCATTTTGGAAAAAATACGGCCCGATGATGCCGCCAGCCCATAAACAGCACCAAACAGTCACTCTTTGTGGATGCATTGGTTTTTCGACAATCACTCTTGGATTATCATTCGCCCAAATGCGACAATTCTGCTTATTGACGAATCCACTGAGGTGAAAATGTGCCTCATCACTGAAGATGATTTTCTTCGAAAATTGATCATCCACTGTTGCCATTTCTTGCCACCATTGTGACCATTGACGACGCTTAAAATGGTCAAGAGGCTTTAGTTCTTGAATCAATTGCACCTTGTAAGCGCGTAAATGCAAGTTTTTATGCATAATGTTCATCAACGACGAGCGTGAGAGGTTCAATTGTTGGGCACGACGACGAGTTGAGGTGGACGGCTCTTCAGCCACACTATCGCGAACAGCAGCAATATTTTCTGCAGTACGAGCTGTACGAGCATGCACTGGTGTTTTCACATCTCCTACAGACCCGGTTTGCACAAATTTTTGCACGATTTTTCCGATTGTACGCACATTTGGACGATATGCATTTTGATTTGTAAGCCCATTTTCATAATAAGCCTGAATAACTTTAAAGCGTTGCTCGATTGTGTATCTTTCCATGGTTCAAATTGAGTTAGTCTGAAATTGAGGAATGTCAAATGAAATGCAGAAAAAAACTTGACGTTTAGGTGTGGTTCACATTCAACATCGGCCCTTAAAATTTAACCACCCTTTACAATCCAATGCAAATATTTTTTGGAATTGCGATACATGCCAAAATCGATTCTTTGTGGACTTGCTTATCAAAAATTAAAGACCTGTTTTGTTTTCTCAAAGAGAATAATAGTGCATTTGAAAAGGTTAATTCTTCTCACGATGTTACCGAAGTCAATGACATGGTAAGAATTACCAGCTCTCAAGGCAAGGGGAAGGTCAATGATCATTTTAAGAAACAGCTGCTGTCCAACGGAAAGAATGTTTCCACTTCTAATGCTTTGAACCGTATTACATCGTCATCGTCAACATTGAAGAGTAATAAAAGCTCTCCTTCTATGCATCGCGCTCCCACAATAAAAAATAATAAAGCTGTTGTTGCGATTGGTAATAGAGAGTCCTCACCAAAGGTTACAGCATTAACTAATGCTCGCAATTCTAACTTTATTAAAGAGAGTGACAAAATTGCTAATACAAAGTGCGTTGATAATGTTCGCACCGATGTCGATGCTACTGCTGCTGCTGCTGTTCTTACGGGCTCTCTCTCTACATCTGTTGATTCAGATAATAATGTTCAGAGTCAAATCATTATTTCCTCTCTTAAGCCTAGCGATGATTTTGTTGCTGGCGGTGATGATACCACTGCTCATCTTGACGCTGCTCTTGCTGTTGTACCTGAAATAAATGTTCTTGTAATAAATGCTGTGCAATTGAATGCTGCTGCTGTTAATGAAACGGCCGTTGATGTGGACCCTACGGGAACTGGATCTATTATGAATTTCAATTGTGTTACCTTTGATGAAGCAGGTGTGAGTGGCAATACTCATATACATCCTGTAAACAACGAAGTAAGAGGTGAATGGCTTCTTCCTAACAGACGATCGAGAAGACGATCTGATGTTATTGAGGGAATTAATCAACAATGTACCGAATTCCAGGTTGTTAATAAATTGAAATGGTTTCATATCTCCAGTTTTCACCCTAATACTACTACCGATGGTATAACTGCTTACATTGCATCAAAATCTAATATTAATGCCTCTCGTTTCTCCTGCTTTAAACTGGTTAAATCTGTTAATGGTGAGCATGACTTAAAGTATGTTAACTTCAAAATTGGGGTCCCTGCTGAGTATGCTTATATAATCTAAATACAATGCCGAGTTCTGGCCAGTTGGAGTAAAAATTCGTAACTTTGTCTACTTTCCAAAAAACTTGTAAATGACTATGCTAATGCTTGTATGCTGTCTGACAATGCTATCCGAAATAGAACTGCTAATACAGATGTTTCCCTTAAAGTCTACTATCATAACGCTAGTGGCATGAGGACTAAGGTAGCCGCTCTTTTTAATGCTTCGAGTCATAATGATTATTATGTAATCATCGTTACTGAATCCTGGCTATATAATGGGATTATGTCCACAGAACTTTTTGATAGCAGAAATTATAATGTCTTTTGTCTGGACCGTTGTAAATCAGCTGATGATCGCGGAGGTGGACTTTTTATTGCTGTTCGCTCTTCTTTTTCCTGCATGCAGGTCGATTTACCATCAGAAGGTGTGGAACAACTCTGCGTAGCAATAAATGTTAACTGTGCAGTAAATACCTTATATTTTATTGTAAGTTATGTACCACCACATAGTAGCTTAGAAATGTATGAAAAGCATATTGAAAATATCGATTTTAATAACACTATTTGTAGTGATTTTAATAATATTTTTGTTCTTGCAGATTTTAACCTAGGTGATATAACTTGGTCTTGGTCAGATAATGACAAAATGTTTATTCCTTGCAATGTAAATAAGAATTATGAATTTGCTATAATTAATTATTTGTATTCACTAAACTTATATCAGATTAATTCAATTCGTAACTCATTAAGGGAAATATTAGACCTAGTTTTTATTTGTTCAGATGATATTAAGGCTTGTGTTTTTGAAGCTCCATTTTCATTACTAAAGAATTCAATTCATCATAAAGAAACTTTAATTGAAATTTAGTTTTAACATTATTTAAAAGTTGAGCATAGTTTGGAAAAGTCCTACAATTTCTCAAAAGGCAATTTTCTTGCATTAAATAACTACCTGGATCATTTTGATTGGGTAAATGAATTTCATAACCTAAGTCTTAATGATATGTATAGTTGTTTTGTCCAAATCGTGCAATGCGGATGTTTGTTCCTTGTAGGTCGATAAAGAATTTGTCTAAACCACCATGGTATAATAAGCAATTAATGCGTTTAGAAAACCTTAAAAATAAAGCATACAAAAGATTTAGAAGCTCTGGAAATTTAATGGATCACACAAATTTCATTAAGCTGCGAAAAGAATTCGTAGTTCTAAGTAAATTTTTGCACAGGAATTATATAATGAACATTGATTCTAAGATTTTTTGGTCTTTTGTGAACTACAAGAAGAACTCTACTGGTATGCCAAAAACAATGGTTTTTAATAATGTTGAATCTAATGATATTCAAACAACCTTAGAACTATTTGCGAAATATTTTGAATCAGTGTATTCTAACTCTAGTTCTAACGGTCACTTTATTTCTAACCTTATGCCTAAGATCGATATTGGCACAATTGAACTTGAACTGCAGGAAGTTTTTACCGCGCTCAGCATGCTTAAGCCCAATTCAAATGCTGGCGCAGATGGTATTCCAGCAATTATTTTGAAAAAATGCTGCCATTCGATCTGCCTTCCTTTGCTCCTGATTTTCAATTTGTCTTTGTCCTCTGGTGTTCTTCTTGAAGAATGGAAGATTTCCTTTCTCATACCTATATTTAAATCCGGTACTAAGAATAGTATTGAAAATTATAGAGGAATTTGCAAATCTTCTGCAATACCTAAGCTACTTGAAAGCATAGTAAAAAATAAATTAGAATTTCTTATAAAAGAAAATATTTCTGAATTTCAACATGGATTTGTCTCCGCTCGGTCCACTACATCTAACTTGGCATATTTTTCGTCATACGTTATCAACGCTGCTGAAAATGGTTTCCAAGTCGATGCTATTTATACTGACTTTAGTAAGGCTTTCGACTGTGTTAATCATAAAATCTTGCTAAAAAAAATTATGGGAATTTGGATTTCATTCCCCAATGTTTAATTGGATTTCATCTTTTTTAACTGGTAGGATTCAAAAAGTAATGATTGGGAATCACTGTTCAAGAATGTTGTTCTTCGGGTGTTCCACAGGGAAGTCACCTAGGTCCCTTATTATTCATAATTTTCATTGATGATATTGCCCTGAATATAATGAACAATAAGTGCTTAATGCTGATGCTGATGACTTAAAGATATTTCGTAAGAAAAAAACTATTGATGATTGTGCGAAAATTCAGCAGGACATTAACTGTCCATCGAATTGTTGTACCGTTAACTGTTTAAAATTAAATGTAGAGAAATGCAATGCTATGTCCTTTTTTAGAGGTTCTTCGTATATCTTATATAATTACAATCTTACGAATTGTATATTAATTAGAATTGACACAATTAAAGACCTTGGTGTCAATTTTGATACTAAGTTAACCTTTAATTCTCATGTTGATTTTGTAGTCTCTAAAGCCAATTCAATTGTTGGATTCATAAGGAGAAACGGCAAAAAGTTTACGGATCCCCCATACGCTTATGTCACTTTTTATTTCGTTGGTAAGGTCTGGCCTTGAGTATGCTGATGTAATTTGGAACCCTGCCTATGAAGTGCACTCAGATCGTCTTGAAAGTGTCCAGAAGCGCTTTACCAAATACATTTTTTAAAAAATGCGCTGGGATTTTATGCCTTCTTATAACACTCGATGCCAGCTATTAGGTATTTTGACACTCTAGACAAGGAGATATGCTCATGACATTATGTTTGTTACAAATCTGTTATGTTATCGCATTAACAGTCCTCCGCTTTTATATCTTCTGCCGATCTACGCCCCTGAAAGAGCATTGAGAGAAAGGCAATTTCTTTTTCAACCCGCACATAGAACGAACTACGGACTAAATGAATCAATGTCCAGAACTATTACCTCTTTCAATGAAGTTAGTAGAGATATAGATTTGCACCTTTCAAGAGATTGTTTTAAAAACACTTTATTTAATTTAGTATCATAATGTAATCTATTGCAAATATTGAATTAGTCTGTTAAGCAAAGCTTGTAGATGGAATATATACAAAATAAAAAACAAAATAAAAAATAAATAAACTGTAAGTTTCCTTTGGATAAAGATGTCGAAGAGGTAGAGGGTATTCAATTGAATATATAGGTAACACGTATGGTAATGACATAAATATATACTGTTTTGTGGAGAGATAACAAAAATATCAGATTAGCTTCAACATGTGTTGGAATTGAGTCATTTTCAAGAGTTGACCCATCCAATCATCCAGGTAAAGCACGGCGATCGAAAGAAAAAGAAGTACGTTGAAGTTGACTCCCCAAAAATCATACGTGAATACAATAGCGACACGGGTGGAGTCGATCTAATGGGTGGTCTTATGGATTGATATCACATTTGACTCAAGACTAGAAACCCAATCGTAAGACTTTTTTATTATTGAGTTTTTATATAGTCGCATCGAAGCTGAAAAATCTCCTGATGATTCAAATTATACAGAGGAAAAATTGCTGAAGTTACCTGAATTTCGAGAAGTAATAGCTGCAGGTCTTGTGTCTTATAAGGAAATACGTTCAGTTAACCAGCCTTCAACACAAAAAGAAAAGAGCCCAGCACTAGTTCTGGCATCAGTCAGAGGGCAAAACATCCTGTTGCTGATAATGTATGACAATACCGATCACTTTCCATTATGGCTTGGCAAAGATGGTGATGGTGAACACAATGCATTTGCTCGAAATGCGATCTCCATTTGTGCTGTTCTAACGCAAAAAATTGTTTTTACGAATGCCATCAAAGAATTTTTTTTTTTTTCCTTTTTTTTAATAAATTTCTTTTTTTTAACAAATGTACACCTGAATTACTGTTTTTTTTTTTTTTTTTGGCTTGAACGGGTAAGCTGCCTAAGGCCGCCTTCCAATTTGTTTACCTGGTGGCTAAATTAATTATTTTTTTTTTTACCTCGTCACTAAATTCGCACATCTTAGACCAATATTTCACCTAACCAAAAATTCTGCTTTACCTTCCACCATTATTTTCACTTTGCCTGTTAGAGGGTTAAATTCTCCTCTTCCGTACCTCTTTCTCTGCGATGTCCTTATTAAACCGTTTGCATGAAGATTGAAGGATTGGATTGAAATATGTAGTGCGTTCATTTTGTCTATAATATAGGTATAGGTTGTTACAATCTGTCTTTTGGTGTTACACACATATGTACACTGAAGAAAAATAAATCTTACTTCGTATATGAAACCAAAAAAGTACACATGGTGGTTGAAATTTCTTTTTAAAAATACGTTATTATCTGGTGAACATGATTTTTTTCTTTTTAAAGCAGATAGCTAAAATATATTCAACTTTGAAAGTTGATGGACACAGCCGCACTCATTTGAATTGAAATGCAATTACGTGTAAGTCATTCAACGTCAATATGGATCAGCAGACCACCCCACGATTAGATGCATTTTTTCCCCTTTGAAGAAGTACTGAGTGGACATTAGAGTAGTGCGTGTAGCATTCACCGATGCATTGTAAGATTTTCAATCTTACTCAGCTGCTAGGTCATATAATCTATTGAAATAAAATAAATAATTATAGACCAAATTAAATTGGTAAACTGCATTCATCAAGAGTAATACAATCCAACAGTTTGATTTTTTCCGAATTCGATTTGCTAGAAAATGTATGAAATAGAATTCGGAACGTTCCCTCTCGTCAAGTCGAGAAAATCGCACAAAATCAGCTGCAATAAATAGAATTAAGTTTCTCACTTTTGTGCATGGATGCATGGAGTTAGATATTCCAAACTTGTCACCTCCATCCGCCATTGCAGTCTAATTATGTCACCGTGTGACTTCATAATTGTATTGAATCACTCTGTCTTTGAAATTCGATATTTCGATTCGCTTTCACTGGAAAATCTCATCCAAGTTAACCACGACGAACGACTAAGTCATACGTTTTATTTTAATTTTTTTTCAATTGAAGCTATTTGCTTATTTTTACTTTAAATGGCGCTACAGTTCTAGGTGAATCTGGGCCTCAACCAACGAGCATCCCAGCCATCTCGATTTTATTCTAGCCGCCTCCAGTTTTGCACACGAAGTTTGCTGCGGCCCTTTCCACTCCTTTGGGCCACATTAGAATATACAGCGGAGTCCAGATGACAAGGTCTTTAACTAACCCAAATTGAAACAGAATCCAAGTCCTTTTTGGATAATATTGTAACATAATGTAGCATAATAACTACGCCCCAAAAAGATGCAACACATTCCGAAGTGTCTTTTCGTTCGCGGTTCGTGTCCACGGTAAGAGACGGATTATGTCTAAGATGACATCGCGGAATTAAGAGAGAATTATAACCACAAGAGATTATTGGCTGCAGCTGTCATCTTGGAATTATTACATCAGAATTTTCACGTTCCAGTGGTCGAAGAATTTGCTAGAAGTTTCTGGCTATTAGAAATGCGACTATATAAGGACAGATGGCGATCGAGGCAGGGCAGTTGGGTTTCAAACCGCACGAAGAGATTGGAAAAGTGATAATAGGCGAAATTGTAATTTTGTGATAAATTGAAAGTTGAGAGTTAACAAGAAGAAGTAATTAGTTTGGATTTGTGAATTAAGTAATTGAAATGAGATAAAGTGATTTGAAAAGAAAGGGACCTTGTAAGGATAGAATTTGCGAAGAACAGTATAGTGTGAACTTGAGTTGTTCTAGACTAGAAAATAAAGAAATAATCTCACAGAATAGCGTTTTATCTACTCGAGCCGTAGCTCGCATATTGCAATATTTTGATTATGCTTTTTAGATGACATCATAAATATTCTCATTTTGCATTGCCGCATTTACCGTTAAACCCGTGTCCGCAGCTTCTGTTTCCATATTCGCGAACTGACAGCTCGCTGCTTTATTCCAATTATGTCAATGTTGGCGGCATACGCAACTGTTTGTACAGACTCTTGAAAGATGTTAGCTTGAGAATTGTGTACAAACCTCTCAAGTATGATATTAAAGAAATCATACGAGTATGACAACGCGTTGCTTTGTCGTAACTTTTTTCTAACGTCAAAGGCTTCGGCGATGTTATTACCGACCTTGATTGAGCAGCGTTTAAGGCAGTCATATAACATGGCTGCTACGCAATCTTGAGAAGACTGATACTTCTGTAGTTAGCGCAGTTGAGAAGTCTCCTTTCTTGAGGATTGGGCAAACGATGCTGATGTTCCACTCGTCAACCATGGAACCGACCATGTTTTACAGATCCTCCGTACCAAATCATCCCAGCTGCCTTAAATAACTCGGCAGTTAGACCATCGACTTCAGCAGCCTCGTTGTATTTAAGCTTAGATATTGGTATCTTCTCCTTATTTTGGTCTTGTTAAACGGCATGGTTGATCGTCATCGTCCGAGTTGAATGGAGCGTTCTGACAGCTAAGCTATGGTCGTCACCGCTGCGCGCGCCTCTTAACCGTCTGCGGAAGTGGTCTCCCCAAATTGTCTGCACGGAGTGTGACTATAGTACTCGATTTCCCTCTTCATCCGTACGAGTACAAACTTCTGTTCGGGTTTTGTAGTGTTGGCATGCTGTTTTTACCTAACCACGAAAAGAGGGACAGCATGTTCTATTATATACACGTTCCAGATGGATTATAACCTTTTTGTATATTTAAGGTTAATGTGCAAGTGGTTAATAACTACACAAAATATTCCACTCAAAAACTGGTTTAATAATCCATAAGCATTGCTCTGCCAGAACATCCATAACAGTTCACATTGCTTGAAATTGAGGATTATTATTAAATCAAATTCCTTTTGCGAGATACAATTTTCAGTTAAGGTATTTGGCATGGTTTCACATATTTTCCAGCTTTAGAAACTGTGTTCGTATCGTTTACACTCAGGGATAGGAGTAGGAAGGTATGTTCATAGAAATTGGTGAATACTGATGCAGGACGAGAATGTTATATCGTGGTGACCGAAAATATGCTACGAGTATGATAATTCTAAAATGCATTAATGTACATTCTCGAATACTGTAAGCATTTTGCAGCCAGTAATGTAAACAATGGTTTCACCTTCGTTTAGGTCGGGTAAGAATTAATTTCTTCTACAGACAGTTATTTCCCTATTGAATGTGCATCTCATATAATATAACAGAACCGTAGAATGCTACGACTTTGACCACTTTTGAGCTTTCGAATGTAATAACAAATTTTTGCTACTTTTGACTGCTTATCGGCTCCCCTGCATATGAAGGGAGCTATTTCCTCCGATTTCTTCTATAATTCTCTATATCACAATAGTTTCTGCAGAATGAGCAGAAAAGTAAGTGGTCAATGTTATGCGTCGGCTGCCAGAACTTTTATTTACGGGCTTTTAAATAAAACACAATAAAACAAAACTACTTAAATTTGCACTTCATTATTGTAGGTATAGATTAGAAGAATAAAATTAAATTTAACTTCATACGAAAGACATGAGTTTAGGATAATTAAGTATGATAGACGTAGGAGTAGGTAGTGAAAGAATCTATCATACATACGTGTACGAGTATATATTGAAATAAATTAAAGGAGGCTTAAGAAACTTTTCACTTCGATCGCATAACCTGTTGAAATAGTTCAATTTAATGCTTGGCACTGTTACTTATTACGTATTTTCCGGGTTCTAAAATTAGTTCTGTTCATTTCTTCTTAGCTCGGCAGAGTTTATTCCCAAAGCGCAATTCTTTCAAGTTTGGAATTACTATGAAAGACACAACATCAGAATTTCCAATGTTCTCAGTGGGCATTCAATGACCTTAGTGAGCATTCTAGATAAAATGGCATTCGGGTTAAATAGAAATACACCACACCTTTTAAAGTCAGCTATTAGGTTTGTTAAAAGATCATCTCTGTTATGGCTCTCAATTACTAGTTTATTAAACAGCAAGGAGAGTCCTTGTTTAGAGAGGTTTTGCGCCTTTTGTTTATTTTCAGGTAGGTAGAGGAAGAAGAGAATCTAATCCATTTTGGTTTCACAAACTCATGGAATTTGGTTGTACGATTAATTTTACAGTTGAGATGTGAGATATGATAAACCCAGCCTGTCGAGTTCAGGTAGAGGATGATGACTTCAATCCTTTTATCATATATCTCTTTCAGGTCGTCGAAAAAGCTTGGCTGCTTGGTCTCCTATTGGCCAATGGCCTGTACTTATGGCTACAATTCTAGCAATATCTGGTCTTATTCGGCTCCAGTCTGGATTCCTCGATGGTCTATGCCATGAAGAAAGCCGACAACATTGATGAGAATCGAGGGATCCGCAGTAGTACCAGCGGAGGTACGGCCATGACAATTGCGCAAGTTGGGGAAGAGAACAGATGAGTACTGAGACAAGTGTTAAATTTCCACTTTAATGAATTTTCTTTCCGATAGGGTGACAGGGCTGATGGAAATGACGGTGACGTCAGGGAAGTAGATTCCTCCGTAGCCGTCGTTGACTGCTATCACCAATGTGTCGTACGCGGTTCTCTGTTGCGGATTCAATAGTGGGACCGTTGTTCGTACTGATTGACTTAAAGCATCTCGATCGTATTGCCGTTCTTATTTAAATTCTCGATTGATTACATCGTGAATGGGGTGATTCGGCGCTCTATAGAAATGGACGTCTTGTTGTCGATCTCCATGTTAAATTCAAGTTCGGGATTCGCTGTTGTTGTACGCACTCGAAGCAAAATGTGTTCAGCCATATTATCTTTGTATTTGTTCCACAAATGAAGTGGGTTCGATGGAAAACACGTTGAAATGATGATGGCAAAAAGTGATCGAATTTGATGCAATGAATGTCATCCTCGAGCAAATGTAAACACTGACAGGCTTCCCGATATGTTGCGCACAACTCACCATTGACAGTTCGCAGATATTCAAATGAAGTCGGTCCACGAACATTACCCAATACCAAATGCAGATTAAAACATTCGTCATTGCTCGAATGAACTGTGTAAATGCGACCCAATGCAACATTCACGTATCCAGGAATAGACTTTCCGTGTTTCCGACGTTGGAATTTTTTTTATGATGCGTTCCATGTAAAATATGTCGGCATCTCCGAGTAAAGCAGTGTTCTTGCAAATGGATCACTTGCGCACGTCGCGAAGAAGCTTGACAGCGTTGTTGCTGGTCGTCCAGCTCTCTGCGCTGCGTTTGCTTCGTGAAATAAACTCGTTGTCTATTCTACAGGTACACAGCTATATGTACCACAGTGGAATAACGTTCGTGTATGGAAAATGAAAAGGTACTCCAAACCGCCTCATTGCTGCTGACATATCTTCGCATCTGATATTGTGAAACTTCATCGTTGGCGTCAGGAGCTGCAATATCAAATATAGCCATGTTGCTTCCTTTCATGGCGTACTTGCAAACGTATGTGGTGGGCTTGACAAAATTGAGGTGCTCAACATTGCAATGCGCTTTGAATGTTTTAGAAAGCAGCGGCGAATACGGAACAATCCAGCTGTTGTCGACTACAACGTCCTTATTTTTGACTTTCAACGTTATCGTTCTGCCGTTATACTCTGCAGTGTGACGACGAAGTAAATAAAGCAGAAGAAATTTGTTATCAGTATTCACTGGCGGTTCGTGTCGAAACCTCAAAGCATTGCAATGTTGACAAACAGTGCTCATTGTTCCGAAGTCGACCGATACATCCGCGGCGTAATCAACTGTTGGACCGTATCTGAACGCCAAACGTTCATATCGAAATGTCACGTTTAGCCGGCTGTTTTGTCGACGTTCCAAATTATTTTGTGCGTAAGCTTCAACAGAGCGAGTCGAACTCGACTGTATCCGTTGTTCCGGAGTCATAATGGATCGCGTTTGAAAAATTCTTATTCGGTTTGCCTCCAAAGGTTGTCTACGCTCTTCGTCATTGTCTTTGACTTGACGATCATGTAGTTGGCTTGCGTTGCGCGTACGCCAACCGATATTTCGAAGCCTCACTGGTGGCATTTTTTCCAAAGAAATAATCCACGAACTGAAATCAATTGAATGTTTGCAACACACTAAATTACCTCCAACTCAATCTTTGCAACACACCAAATTGATGAATTTTACGGTTTTGAATGCAAAGATATGATCACCATCGATAACACACTGAAATATTGCTTTCAATATTCAATGCGGAATTTGTTGTTGTTATGAAAAGATGTCAATTTTTTTTTTTTTTTTTTGTTGTGGAAACATGTGACAGCAGAACTGTCAAACTGAAGGTCACATTATTTTTATTGAGATTTTCATACAAAAATACCATGCAAATTTCTGACTTTTGCGGTGGAATTTCCAAAAATTTTCTTTCATACAAACCTTGTCCTGATAATTACGAATACAACAAAAAAAAAAAGCCAAATCAATCGAGGCGTTCTCAAGTGATGCTCTTTCATACATGCGACAATTGAGTTTTATATATAGTGGTATTAATAATTGGGTAAAATTATTTGATTAAAATGCACACAAATTCCCAAATAGTTTTTTTCACTGGATCCCAGCAAAAAGAATCCTTACGAGAGGAAGAGTAAGTGGAGGAGCAATTTACGGACTTAAGAAGGAGCTTGTACATAAGTATAACATTTTGCAAATTGCTCAAAAAGACGATAGTGGAATGTTCACCAAACAAGGAGAAGCTGTACCTATATGTAGGTATTACACCAGTTTATATTAACTTCTCAAATTTTTTTTTCTTTATAATTTGCGCGTGCCAAAGGGGATATGAATACCCTTATATATATATATATATATATATATATTTCTTTTCTATATAATTAGCGAGCGCCAAAGGGGATATGAATACCCTTATATTCTTCCAGGGCGCGGGCGTTTGGGAAAAGGGAGAAGAAAAACGGAGGAGATGCCTGTGCATGTTGTTTTAAATGTTTGAAGGTCGTAGTGATGAGGAAACACAGAGCCTGGTAGATCATTCCACATTCGTGTCCTTCGGCTTATAAACGAATTCCAATATTCGACTGTACGACCGAAGCTGGACTAAAGTGTGAACTGATGCGCATTCGAAGCATGATGCTTATTGCGGATATAATTTTTAAGGCTGTCACTGGAGCATTTTTTTTTTTTATAAAAAAGACGATAAAATAGGAAAACACATGAGACATTTCTACGATGTTCAAGTGAATGTATGGAGTTCATAATGTCTCTATCACGTATAAGTTTTAACGCTCGGTTCTGTACCCTGTCTAGAATGTGCAAAATGGTCTTGGGAACACCAGACCGGAAGTGGGCGTTATATTCCAGCTTTGGGCGGATGAATTATAAATTGAGGCCAGATCAGACGGGACAAAATATTTATTGCACTGCTTAAGGAATCCTAGACATTTTGCAGTATTTTTGGCGACGTCGAATATGTGATCGTTCCATCGAAAATGTTTATTAATACACATATGGAGAATGGCAAGCCTTTCGGTTTTAGCGATGCAAGCACTATTCATGGATAATGGCTTTTGGTTTCGCTTGAGAGCCAGAAGAGCATTGTGTTTTGGAAGCATTAAATTCCACTCTGTTGGTTGTCAGTTCAGCCTTTGGTGAACTGTCCAGGTCGGAATTTGATGTGATTGACATACTTTGCGTTCCTCTTCTACGGCCAAAGAGCAAGGACGTGCGTTAGGAGCGGATTGGGTTAAAAGTTGCAGACAAGGGACCATTTATAAGTATAAGAAAGGGAGTCGGAGACAAAATATAGCCTTGGGGAACACCAGCATTTATATGTTGAGTTGTAGACTCGAAGTCGTCCAAGAGAACTTGTATTAAACGCCCTGAAAGGTAATTTCTAATCCATTAAAGACTCATGGACTTCGTATACACTTTTTTTCGACAAAAGATCTTGATGCCAAAAGATCTTGACTGTCAAATGCCTTTGAAATGTCAAGCTCAACCATCTAAGTTTCGCCGAAATGATGGTGAAATTGGTTCCACTTCTAGGTGAGATATGCCGTCAAATTACCACTGGACCTTTTGCTATGAAAACCATAATGCCGATCATTGAGTAGTTTTCGTGAATCAAGATATTTCATAAGCAGATAATTTCATCAGCGTTCCCATGGCCTTACAAAGAAGGAACGTAAGTGCAATGGGTCGGTAATTGGATACGGGGGAATATTCGTCTTTTTTAGGGACGGGCTGGACAAATGCTGTTTTCCATCTACTCGGAAAGAGGCCTGAAGAGTAAGATAGACAGAAAAGCTTTTGCCAGTGTTGAAGAACACGTCTTGAAAACTATGGGGAAGATATCATCTGGGCCAGCGGATTTGAGTAGGTTAAGACCTTTGATTACTCCTGCAACTGTACGAGTGCGAAAATGGACTTGTGAAATGGAAAATTCAACGCTCTCAAGTACAGGTGGAGATAAAGCACTATCTGGCAGTGTGGAGTTCGATGCAGAGTGAGCAGCAAGCAGATTGACTTTGTCTAAGCTGACAGCTGGAATATCACTGTAAAAGAGCTTAGGGATGGAAGACGATGCAGAATTTGTAATATTTTTGACGAATGACTAACAATTTTTACTATTTTGGGACATTGTTGAATTTTTTTGAATACATTTTTGGTCATTTAAGAATTTTACACGTCGAATATGGGCATTGCAGTCTTTTCTGGCTGATCAAACCTGTTTCGGTTTACCTCAGTTTTGTTGGCTTTTTAAGACCGAAAACTTACTTCTTTCAATATGATAGTCTCTTTACAGCTCTGGTCAAACCAAGAGTTCGCCTTAGGTTTAATGGTCTGTCATTCATACCTAATTGGATAGTGTTAGTGAAATGGTCCGAAGATTTTAACATTTTGTGAAGTTTCATGCTAGCCTTGAACGCTAATAATGTAATGACTATAGGCGACTATAATACTAGAGTTGATGAGGCACAAATTCAAATTATGAATCAGTATTTTTATAATTCGAATTTCGCTAATAAGAAGAAAGCGACAGATAAAAACATGGATAGGCGAAGTGCTTTGTTTATTGAAATGTGCGATGCTTTTGGACTTGTGCTACTAAATGGTGAATGTAGTCAAAGTGATATGCAGGGTAATAATATATGCCTTAATTAGAGGTACTAGCAATTCGACGATAGATTTCTGTTTAAAAAAGGGGGAGTGGTTTAAATATCCAGCGGACCTTACGATTGAGTTGCTAACTCATTCGGATCACATGCCTTCAGTACTCTATCTTAATACTTGGCCAAACACCTAATATAGGGTGACCAGATAAGAACGATAGGAAAAGAAATTTAAGTAAAACAACAACGGTGTGAGATATCAAATTGATTCTGGCTTTATTTTCAAGCTATCATACATTCATGCTATTATGTATGGAATGGCACATCATTTAAATGGCCGCCTCAGCTTCGCTGGCAGTGCTTCAAGCGGTCGGTCCAATTTTTGATGACTCAGTCCTTCTCCTTCACCACTTCGAGCATTGTGTCGCTTGTATGGCATGTAGCGCCGTCTTGTTGGAACCACAGCTCGAATATATCGATGTTGTCGAGCTCTGATCGTAGAAAGTCGGCTAACATCGCTCTATACCGAGGACCATTGACGGTAACGGTGTCTCCTTCCTCATTTCGAAAGAAATAAGGTCCGATGATGGCGCTACCAAACAGTCAATCTTTGTGGATGTTTGGTCGAACACTTGTGGATTGTGGTTGCTCCAATACCGGCAATTTTGCTTGTTGACATATCCGCTAAGCCAAAAATTGGCCTCGTCCGAGAAGATGATTTTTTGGCCAAAATCCGGATCTCCCGCAAACATTTCCAGCGCCCAATTAGAGAACTCACGGCGTTGTCTATGATCGTCCGGCTTCAATTCTTGCGTCAGCACAATTTTATATGGATGCAGGCCCAAATCCATAAGCCTGGTTGACTCTCTGCTGATGCCCAATTCAGCTGATCGGCGCCAAATCAACATTTTTGGGTCTTCTTCGACACTGGCCGCTACGGCAGCTATGTTTTCTTCACTTCGCATCGATCTCTGTCTGGTTGGTGGCTTAAGGTCCAAAAGAAGGTACTCGCGCTCAAACTTTTCCAAGGTGCGATGAATTGCCTGCGCACTGAATCCATGATGACGGCCGACCTCACGACGAAATTCACGTTGCGTATTTACAACTGAGCCGGAATTTCCATAATATTTTTTAATAATTTCCACACGTTCGGGAAGTGTCGAACGATGCATGATGAAATGGCTTACTTACTGAATATTTTGACAGCTGGATGTCATTGATGACTTTGACAGCTGCTGAAACATAACAATTGAAAAAACTATTATTGCTATCTGGTCACGCTTTACTTGGTGCCGAAACTGAAGTGGAGGAATGCTGACACTGAGAGATATCTGAACAATCTTAACAGAGAAGTATGCAAAACCTCGACTGCAGTCCGAATGTCATATAATGTTGCAGTTGTGGTTATATCTTTAATAAAGATAGCTTCAAAGTTACTACAAGGACAGTAAACGAGAAGCGTGGTTCAATGCGGATTGTGTATAAGCAAAAAGGAAATTACTTGCGTATCTTAAGCTGGCAAGAAGTTTACTAATGAACTCGCGGTAACAAATGATACCAAAATATACTAATAAGGAATTAGATTGCTGATTCGTGCTAGATGCATAGGGACTGTTCCTAGATGCTAATACTTTGGCAGCTGATTTCCAAAATCTGCTAAATGCAAATGGCCTCTCTACGATGCACCAATTCGCTTTGCCATGGATATCGATAGAATGACTGGACCATGCAATTTCATTTGATAAAGTAAAAAAGGGGCATCACTAAAGCAAAAACAAAAGAATTATAGAGGATATAATTATATTTCAGTTTTTTTTTTTTTAAATGCGTCAATGAGTTTCATTCAGGTGGTAACAGAAGGATTTAATAACATTTTTAATGAAGGTTCGGTTCTGGAAAGTCTTAAGTCCTTTATTTAAAAAGCGAGCGGCAAGCGTCTCACATACTTAGAGGGGTATTTCCGTCCTTAGCACTCTGCTAAAATTGTGTACGAGTATTTTGCTGCAACGGTTGCCCAAGTCGGTAGAATAGAGAGATCATTTAAGCAAATTTCGGGCAGGTTTGTACCAAATTGTATCCGAGCAATCACATTTTTATCGATTTCCGTGCTTTAGCTGCGAGTAAACTGGAAATATGCCGAAAATGTTGAGTAATACAATGCTTATAGACGGATAATGGTCGGAGTAGTTTGCTGCGTACACAGGAGTCAAACAAGGCTGCATGTTAAGTCCACTTCTGTTTAGTCTGTATTTAGATAATCTAGTGTCCTACTTACCTGGAGGAATCAAATTTCCTTCCTCTGTCCTCTTCTATACTGATAATACAGCAATTTTCCCCAAACATGTTGCAACTTATGACCAACGAGCTGGAGGAGTATCGTGAGCATTTTGATTCCCCACACATCTAAAGGAGAAGTCAAAGGAATCGAAAGAGCCATGAACAGTACGTGGAAAAAGGTTTTTGGTTGAAACGTTGTCTCAGCGAAGGTGAAATAGTTATAAACTCTTTGAAGCCACAGCAAGGTCGATTATGTGTTACGCAAGTCAACTGTGGAGTTATTTTGATTACTCGATGCGCTGCAAAAGTATTTTTAAAACACCTTTTCAGGCTACCATCAAACACTCCAAATTATATGCTGTATGTGAAAATAGGACTGCATATGGGGTTACACTTTAAATACGTCCTAAATGTGGTGGATATGGCAAATCATCGGCTACCTAAGAAAGTGTTTCGTCATCTGGTTAATAAGAAAACTTAACTTTTTAGAAAATGGGAGCAGATCAACGGCAATGTAATGTAGGCATATCGTTAAGGTGGGAAGACAGAAGCAGTTGGAACCTCGATGAAAGGAAGCATACGTGTTTCATGGAAAGTGCTACTCAGTCAGAAAGTTGATTTATATACAAGACACTGAACCATAGCTTGGAGGAAAGAAACTACTTCAACGAAGAAAATACTATACAGCAAATAAGTGTATTTTTTAAAGCGGGGATTTATTGACATCTAGTACAAACCATCTCTTTTTTTATCGATTTATATAAAACTAAAATTGTCATTCTATCTGACGGATTTTGTTATAGCTAAACGAATGCGTCCAACTAATGTAATGTGCTAGAATCATCCTGGAGCGAATCAAAGAACACCTTGAAGACACACATGACGCCGAACAAGCAGGTTTCCGCTCTGGATCCTCCTGTGTCGACCACATCAACACCCTGCGGATCACCATCGAGCAATGTGTTGAATATCGATCACCACTTCACCTGTTGTTCATCGATTTTGAAAAGGCGTTTGATAATGTCAATCGGGAATTTATTTGGCGTGCCTTGCGAAGGAGAGGCATTCCGGATAAATTAATAGCAATTGCCAAAGCTACATGTGATGGGTCCACATGTCACGTTTTGCACAGAGGAAGGCTGTCTGAGGAATTCGAAGTCCAAAGTGGGGTTCGGCAAGGCTGCATACTTTCACCAATATTGTTTTTATTGGTGATTAGCGATGTGCTGAATGCGGCCTTATCGGTCCTAGGAGTACGTGGCGCAGAACAGTTGAGAAGGAAACACGGCAACTGGGAAAGAGTTGGGGAGAGCTGAGGCACATTTCCAGAAATCGCACACGATGGCGCGTAGGCGTTGTAGAGGCCCTAAGACCCACAAGGGGATACAGGACATAAGGAAGGTAAGGAAGGAACTAATGTAAACTGATTGAAGAAATAAATTTTCCTTTATTATTCCTATAGTTTATTTTATGCTTGTGTTTATTTAATTTAAAAAGTACAATATAATATTTAAGTTTCTTAAAACTCCAAGGGTAGCGTCCATTTAACTGGGGAGCTTGTTTGTTTTACTTTTTGTCATTGCTCATGATTCACAGTATTTTCTTCCGTCCCCCTGATGTCATCATCACGATTAAGTTGCATTTTCAGCCATATGACCACTCTACTGCCAGTGTTATGCCTTCACAGTAGAGCTGACTTAGCTTTCACAATTGATCGACTTTTTTTATTTATTTCAGGCGAAATAAATAGATGATTCTTGACATCAGGATTTGAACCGTGAACCAACAGCGTGACAAGCGATGATGTTACCACTACACCACGGCCACCCTCAATATTTGGCAACAATCCTGCACTGGCATACAATGCGAATCTTTTCCCATATGATACCATCATGCTGTATTCCAATTGCTACAACTTCAGCCTTGCCCAAATGTATTAGGCACCCTTTGAAATACGTTATATATTCAAAAAACAAAAAGTTTAATGAAATAAAAGGAAGAATGTATGATAAATAAATGGTTTTATTAGAGAATATTAGTATTTAGTTGGGCCGTCTCTGGCCTTTATGACTTCAGCGACTGTTTTGGGCATAGTGCTGACTAGCTTGTGACACATTTCGGAAGAAATATCACTCCACTACTGCTGTAACAAATTTTTAAGTGTTTCTTTTGATGAAATCGAGTGCTCCTGGATTCTACGCTTTAGAATACTCCATAGATGTTCTATAGGGTTGAGATCCAGGACTGCGCAGGCCACTCAAACAGGTCTACATTATTCTCCTCAAACCATTTCATGGTGAGGGCAGATTTGTGGGTGCATTGTCTTGTTGGAATTTGACATTTTCCATGTTGATGTCCCCGAAAATGTTGGAAAAAGAAATTTGAAGTATATTTTCCAAAACATTTATGTACTTGCGGGAGTCCATCCGACCATCAGACACATGCATTTCACCCACACCACTGGCAGCCATGCATCGCCAGATAATTATACTGCCTCCACTCCGTGCTTAACATTCGGTACCATGCATTCTGGATTGTACTCTTCTCCATCCCTTCATCTCACAAGAGTCATACCAGGGATGCCAACTATTTCAAAATTGGAAAAGAAAGGTACTTAAAAAATATAAATTCATCTAGGGTAGATAAATTGTTGATGATCAAATTAAAAGTGATACATAAATGAAACGTACCTCAAAGCACAGATATTAAACTTCCCAGTGCTGAAAATAAGGTACATACATACAGACAAAATAACAAGCACACAACATAAGCCCAACAATTTGCACATATATATATACGATCTATAGATACTCCATATCCATCCTACTAACGTGTCGGCATCAGAACTCCGTGACCGCAGTCGCACAAAATATTTTTTTTGTTTTTTTTTTTCAGTGAGGGTAAACAACGGTATGTGTGAGTGACACGATGGACTAAAAAGTGAGCAGAAAAAACAAACGTTCTGTGGTCTGATTTTTTCCCTTTTGTAAGAAGTTTAAGCTTTTTAAAACAGCTTTTTTTTAGTGAATTTCGTTTCCATATATCACTTCTTCGCATATGAATGAGACATCTGGGTATATTTGTTATCTGTGCTCAAAGTTAGATTCATCTGACCACAGTATATTGGACCAATCTTCTTCAGTGTAATGCACATGTTTTTTCGCCCACTCCAAGCGTGCCTTCTTGTTTTTTCCGAGAGCCACAGTTTCTTCCTTGCTAAGCATCCTTTAAGTCCCACTTCCCCAAGTCTTCTTCTAACGGTTATTGAAAAAATTAGTTTTTTCCTTGATACTTCGGCAACTCAGAAGCAAGCTCAGATGAGGTTTTCTTTAGATTTCTCAACGAAGATCGTATTAAAAATCGGTCCTTTCGAGGCGTGGTAATCTTTTTTCTTCCGTATTTTTCGCGATTTACGTGCGGACCAGTCTCGTTGTATCGCTTAATTGCGTTTTGTACTGCACAACGTTAACAATCCACTTCTTGTACTATTTCAGATTGGTTTTTTTTTTGCCTTCCTCAAATAAAAAAGCTGTATTTTAAAATATTTTGCCAGACTAAGTTCACTTGATTTTGACATTTTAAAAGAAAAATTATTAAATTTAAATGGGTCCGATAGTTGGGACATTTTAAACGTAGTTTATATTATAGAAATTGTTATGGGTGAATATTAAATTTATTTTTTTGTTTTTACTAACTGTCAAATTCATAAAACTTGTTCCTACTTAATATTAACATAGTAAACGAAATGTTCAATCTGACAGACGGCACTTCAGACCATGAATTGCAATACTTACTTCAAATATTGTTTTCATGACCGGCCTTGTACACTGAATCTCTTTTTCACGAGAAGCCCTATTTGAATATTTGTCCATACAAACAGTTTCATCTTCTAATTCGGAATCAACGTAATCACAAATATGTTTAAACTGTATTTGTGTTACTCGTTTGGTTTTAAACACAGACTTTTGTTGCTTTTTAAACAAATGCGGTCTTTGTCCGGTGCTTCTTTTAAGGTCGGCTTCTGGCGCTCCTCAAGAGAATCTTTTGCAATAAGAATAAATATAGATAATTTTTTTTTTTTTTCCCCCTTTGATGTCTTTGGAAATGATATCAAGGCTCTTGGTCTCATAACAATATACATACATAAATGTAGTTTGCAATTGTGCATTTCTGAAAATATAAGATTCATCACCCAAAAACCATATGCTGTATTTCCGGGAGAAGACGACATGATGTGCCATATCATATGTTGCCCCGCAAATTCATTTAAAATATAGAAATTAATTTATTAAAAACTACAAATTACAAGCGCACGAAAACAGTCCGTAACATAAAACAATATTAATCCAAGCAATATCTTAATTACCTTTTTCAAAGATGTAACTATAAGTTACTAACGGTTACAAAAAATCACAAATGGAAATGACGTTTCACTGACATGCTTTTCAGGTTGCTACATATACCTACTGTGATTGATAGCAATGTTCTGTATTAAATATTTGGTACATTTTTGATGGCTAGTTTTTGAATTATATCAACTTACCCCTTTGAAAAATGATTCAGTTGAAAATCGACATCTAAGCAATATTTAACATAGGCAAGGACATAGTATAAAAATATTTGGGAAATAAGGGCAAGTATTGGTTTCCTGACAATTTTCGATTTCGAGATACTGATCAAATTTGACATTACTCTAATAGAAGAACTCAAAAAATTGAGTCTCTCAATTCCATCTGTCTTTCTATCTGTAGGTTCACAGTTCGAGGAGAAAATTCATTCTAACCCCAAAATTAACGGTACTTTACTAATGGCCGATTTTGAAAAAATCAATTTTCTCGAAAACGGAACTCACGATTTCGACTAAATTTCATATTATATGTATGTTATTTGACTTGTCACGTCTCACACTACCCTGTACATCTTTCTTCTACATGAGGTACTGGGATTCGAGATCGACTCTCTCTACTGCTAAGGCAGAACATTGAGTGAAACACGCTCTTCAAAACTTTTTAAGGTGTCCGAAGATAACCATGTTAAGTGTTATTTCTGCTTTAGCCCAACACCAGTTGCTAAAACAGTTTTGATAGCCGCCCAATATTCACCTCAGCTTGACTGTACTGAGCTTTTAATTGATTCGGCCCATTCGGCGAGACTGGAGGATCCCGAAGTCTGTAGATATTGAACCTTTTAATGCAAATTATGTCCTCTCGTGGACGTCTAACAAACATTGGAATTTAAAATTGTCATGAGAAGCTTCTCTCAATTGAAAAAATTGCTCTTCGAAAAAGGCATAAAAGTGTAGGTCGCATGACAGCGAGAAGCTAGGCCTAGCCCTGTTTGGGCTGTTAGCGCCAATATATTTATTTAAAGGGTTTTCAATAAGGACATAACAATTCTCAATTCTAAATAAAGCACAGAATAATTGAGATATCGGCCTGAAATTTGTTCCAAGTGTTAAATTATATGAAATTTGATCTCGTTAATATGACCACCACGAGCACCACGTTTGCAGCGATCGATTCTTTGGAGCCAATTTTCCACCATTCTTCCACACATATCGGCCGGAACGTTGACAATTTCGCGTTCGATATTGTTCCTGAGCTAGTTTAATGTTGTTGGGTTATTGGCATAAACCAACGACTTAACGTAACCCCATAAAAAAAATCCATCGGCGTTAAATCGCATGAGCGAGCTGGCCATTCCACTGGACTCTCTCGAGATTACACGATTACCGAACTTCCCCTTCAATAGATCAATTGCCTGGCCAGCTGTGTTGCAGGTGGCACCATCCTGATGGAACACATATCACTAATGTCAAGTCCATTCAATTCTAGCCTAAAATAGTCTTCCAACATTCCACACCACACGGTCACTTTTTGTGGATGCAATGGAGTCTCTCGAAGCACATGTGGTTTGTTTTGCTTATTGACAAAGCCATTAAGCCTAAAATGAGCTTCATCACTGAAGATGATTTCTCGATGAAATTCTTGATTTTCTTCAAATTTTTGCCACAATGTGGACTGAGAGATTACCAATTCCTGTGAACGGCGTGGAATGGATTGATTTGGCTCATTTTGAACTGAAGCACTTACGGCAGCGATATTTTCGGCACTTCGTCCGGTGCGTTGTCTCACTGGCACAGGAATATTCAATAGTGAATATGTTGGCTCGAATTTATGCACTATAGCATGCACAACCTGTATATTGACCGAAAATTGGAGTAAGCGCTCTTAAAGTTGCGACCACCGGTTCAGAACTTCGGTAGTAATTTTAATAATTTCCAAACGTAGCTCGTTCGTGAACTTAACCATAATAAAATCGAAAACCTTGACTGACGTTTTGACATTGACAGATCATAAAAAGAGTTTAAGGGTGCGTTTGCATTAAAATACAAATTTATTATATCCCTATTGAGAAACCATTTATTATTTTATTGTTGTAAGGTTTCCTAGATTAGAAGCTTTTGAGTGCAGTTGGAGTGTGCAGCAGTCCCACGCCAATGCATCCAGTTGGATTATCATGGTAGAGTAAGATAGTATTTGTTGTTGGCTATGGTACTCTTCTGCGCCGTGCAATATTATTTCTCTGCCCCAAGATGTTTAACTTATGTCGCTTGAAGACACTCTTTAGTTGCAGCAGCTAAGAAGAGCCCTAATGTTCCAGAATTATATCGTAATCCTTATTCACCAAACGTTGTCCCAAGACGTGTTGTTATTTAAAATACAGTTAACATATGAGCATAAACCAAGTTGAGGTGAACACGAAATAAATAAATACTTATTTTTTATTTTAATTAAATACATCATTCATTATGATCAAATATATCTTGCACTTTACTCTTTCAGCCTTGTTGATGAATCTGGTTTATTTGTATTTGTATTGTTTTTAGCCGGGAAGAAAATATAAACTTTCGTATCCCCTGAAATGTTACCACCAAAAACTGGTTAATTAATTCTACATACCACAAGCATTTCCCACTTTAATTGCCAACTTCAACAAAAGGACGGGGATGGCACGGAAATAAATGGAAATACATGCCTGCATACCTATTATGATTCCGTGAATGAGCGTAGTTAAATTAAATTAAATATTTTCCACTCAAATATTCAAACAACTTATCAGGAATGGAATTGGAGTGCGTTTCAATGTACATGTAACAATGCGCTGCCGATGGCTGGCCTTCGCACAAGCTGTGGTTAAACGCAGAATCCTGAAATCCGAATGATCCTACCGTGATTTGTTGTGTTTGTTCATTTAAATATATGTACTTATGCGTAATATTATATGTAGGTATGTACGTTGCTGATTGACAATAATACACACCTGTTTTTCTGCAAAGTTTGGGTAAATGCATACAAACGTGCAATATTATACATTTGGGTACAAATTCGAACTGAACTGAAAATTAACAAACAATATTATTTCCAGAGCTTTTATAGATTCCGTTTTTAAGTTAATTTTATTTTTCGCTATAATGCAATTCAGTAATACGACGGTGAATTGCAGTGCAATTTAACTTTTACTGGTGAAGTAATGAATTTATTTCTCGGTATTTCAGTTTGCAATTAAAATATTCAATATTTGCGAATTTATACCGCATGGAATAAACGATCAAGAGCCCACGAATTCAAATAATGAATTTATTTAAATTCGTGTTTGCGTTGCGTGATTGGAAATAAAGAATGACCAGATAGCAATGATAGTTTTTTCAATTGTTATGTTTCAGCAGCTGTCAAAGTCAGCAATGACATCTAGCTGTCAAAATATTCAGTAAGGCTTGCCATTTTATCGTGCATCGTTTGACACTTCCCGAAAATGTCAAAATTCTTAAAAGATATTATCGAAATTCCGGCTCAGTTGTAAATACGCAACGTGAATTTCGTTGTGAGGTCGGTCGTTATCATGGCTTCAGTGCGCAGGCAATTCATCGCACCTTGGAAAAATTTGAGCGCGAGTACACTCTTTTGGACCTTAAGCCACTAACCAGGCAGAGATCGATGCGAAGTGAAGAAAACATAGCTGCCGTAGCGGCCAGTATCGAAGAAGACCCAGAAATGTCGATTCGGCGCCGATCAGCTGAATTGGGCATCACCAGAGAGGCAACCAGTCTTATTTTGCGGTTGGATTTAGGCCCAGATCCATATAAGATTGTGCCCACGTAAGAATTGAAGCCGGACAACTATAGACAATGCCGTAACTTCGCTAATTGTGCACTGGAAATGTTGGCCGTTGGAAAAATCATCTTCTCGGACTTGGCCCATTTTTGGCTCAGCGGCTATGTCAACAAGCAAAATTGCCCTTATTGGGGCAACCACAATCCACAAGTGTTCGACCAATTATCAATGCATCCACAAAGATTGATTGTTTGGTGCGGTTTATGGCACGGCGGTGTCATCGGCCCTTATTTCTTTCGAAATTACGAAAGAAGGAGACATCCTTACCGTCAGTGGTCCTAGGTATAGAGCGATGTTAATCAACTTTCTGTGGTCAGAGCTCGACAACATCGATATATCCGAGCTGTGGGTCCAACAAGATGGCGCTACGTGCCATACAAACGGCACAACGCTCGAAGTGATGTAGGAGAAATTTGGAGACTCGGTCATCTCACGACGAGCGTTCATAAATTGGCCGCCGCCATTATGCGACTTGAAATCCCTCGATTATTTTCTCTAGGGCTATGTCAAGTCCTTAGTCTACGCGAACAAACCAACCACTTTTTACGAGCTCGAGGCCATCATTCAAGACGCTATTGGCAGAATAACGCCGCACATATTGGACAGAGTCATCAAAAATTGGACCGACCGCTTGAAGCACTGCCAGCGAAGCCGAGGTGATATATCACACATAATGGCATGAATGTAGCTTCAAAATAAATCCAGAATCAATTTAATATCTCACACCGTTGTTGTTTCATTTAAATTTCTTTTCCTACTGTTCTTATCTGGTCACCTCATAGCTTGAGATGGAGGCTACTGATAATCTGAGTATATTATATGTAAGTTGTACATGTCGAAGGTAAATAGATAAGTAGTATCTGACTTTGCAAATAGTTATAATATTTAATTGTGTATAAATACTCGTACTACGTATTTACCTAGCCAAATAAATAGTATCTGGCTGCTTAGGTATTGGAGTGGCCCGACGAATTAGACGAATTGATTGATGAACATAAAAGTTGTATCTTGGACCCCTTATATCCAACACAACTAGAGTAGAAAAGTTAAGACTTGTGTTCCGTATATTTGATACAAATAATAAACAATTTTAGATAATATTTAGCCAGGCCACTAATATAATAATCTCTATATATAAAAATCAATTGCCGCATGTATGAAAGAGCATCACTTGAGAACGGCTCTACCGATTTGGCTGATTTTTTTTTATTGTGTTCTCAGGACAAGGTTTGTATGAATGAAAATTTTTGGAAAATCCACCGCAAAAGTCAGAAATTTGCATGGTATTTTTGTATGAAAATCTCAATAAAAAAAAAATGTGACGTTCAGTTTGTCACATGTTTTCATAGCAAAAAAAAATTGACGTTCAGTTTGACAGTCCTGCTCATATACACACTTTCATAATAACAACAAATTCCGCATTGAATATTGAAAGCGATATTTGTGTTATCGATGGTTATCATATCTTTGGTGCATTCAAAACCGTAAAATTCATCAATTTGGTGTGTTGCAAAGATTGAGTTTGTGTTAATTTAGTGTATTACAAACATTTAATTGAATTCAGTTCGTGGTTTTGGAAAAAAAAGCCACCAGTGAGTCGTCGAAATATCGGACGGCGTACGCGCAACACAAGCAAACTACATGATCGTCGAGTGAATGAGACTGACGAAGAGCGTAGACAGCGTTTGGAGGCAAATCGAATAAGAATTTCTCAAGCGTGATCCATTATGACACCGAAACAACGAATACAGTCGAGTTCGACTCGCTCTGTTGGAGCTTAGGCACAAAATAATTTGGAACGTCGACAAAACAGACGGCCAAACGTGACAATTCGAAATAAACGTTTGGCGTTCAGAAACGATCCAACAGTCGATTACGCCGCGGATGTATCGGTCGACTTCGGAACAATGAGCACTGTTTGTCAACATTGCAATGCTTTGAGGTTTCGACACGAACCGCCAGTGAATACTGATCACAAATTTCTTCAGCTTTATTTACTTCGTCGTCACTCTGCAGAGGATAACGGCAGAACGATAACGTTGAAAGTCAAAAATAAGGACGTTGTAGTCGACAACAGCTGGATTGTTCCGTATTCGCCGCTGCTTTCTAAAACATTCAAAGCGCATTGCAATGTTGAGCACCTCAATTTTGTCAAGCCCACCACATACGTTTGCAAGTACGCCATGAAAGGAAGCAACATGGCTATATTTGATATTGCAGCTCCTGACGCCAACGATGAAGTTTCACAATATCAGATGGGAAGATATGTCAGCAGCAATGAGGCGGTTTGGTGTACCTTTTCATTTTCCATACACGAACGTTATTCCACTGTGGTCCATTTAGCTGTGCACCTGTAGAATGGACAACGAGTTTATTTCACGGTAATAAACGCAGCGCAGAGAGCTGAACGACCACCAGCAACAACGCTGACAAGCTTCTTCGCTACATGCGCAAGTGATCCATTTGCAAGAACACTGCTTTACTCGGAGATGCCGAGATATTTCACATGGAACGCATCATCAAAAAAATTCCAACGTCGGAAACACTATTCCTGGATACGTGAATGTTGCATTGGGGCGCATTTACACAGTTCATCCGAGCAATGACGAATGTTTTTATCTGCATTTGGTATTGGGTAATGCTCGTGGACCGACTTCATTTGAATATCTACGAACTGTCAATGGTGAGTTGTACGCAACATATCGAGAAGCCTGTTAGTGTTTACATTTGCTCGAGGATGACGTTCATTGCATCAAATTCGATCACTTTTTGCCATCATCATTTCAACGTGTTTTCCATCGAACCCACTTTATTTGAGGAACAAATACAAAGACAATATGGCTGAACACATTTTGCTTCGAGTGCGTACAACAACAGTGAATCCCGAACTTGAATTTAACACGGGATCCACAACGAGGCATTGATTTCTACAGAGGATTTGTGCCTGATGATGTCCGGCAAGATGTTGCACGAATTAGGAATGCTAGCGCCGAATCGCCCCATGCACGATGCATTCAATAAACAATTTGAACGAGAACGGCAATACGATCGAGATGCTTTGAGTCAATCAGTATGAACAACGGTCCCACTTTTGAATCTGCAGCAAAAAACCGCGTACGACACATTGGTGATAGCAGTCAACGACCTCTACGGAGGAATCTTGTTCCTCGAAGCACCTTGCGGAACTGGCAAAACGTTCCTAATTTCATTGATGTTAGCTTCGATTCGCGTACAATGCCAAATAGCGCTGCCCGTAGCATCATCTGGGATCGCAGCCACATTGTTAGAAGGAGGACGAACAGCTCATTCTGCGCTCAAACTGCCACTGAATTTGCAAACGATAGATGAACCGACGTGCAACATTGTCAAAAAATCAGCAATGGCGAAAGTACTACAGAATTGCAAAATAATCATTTGGGATGAGTGTATGATGGCACACAAACAAGGATTGGAGGCACACGATCGAACGTTGAAAGATATGCGCAATAATCAGGTCCTTTTTGGAGGTACGACGATTCTGCTGGGCGGCGATTTTGGCCAAACGCTGCCAGTCATTCCAAGATCAACAGCTGCTGCTGAAATAAATGCTTGCTTGAATTCATCGAATTTGTGGAGATACGTGAAAACTCTCAAGTTAACAACAAATATGCGAGTCGCGTTACAAAATGACGAATCGGTGGAAGAGTTTTCCAAGCAATTATTAGACATAGACAATGGAAAAATTCCGGTTGACGCTTCCACTGGCCTCATTTCGTTTCCACTTAATTTTTGTCAATTCACGACTTCGAAAGAAGAATTGATCACGAAAGTGTTCCCGAATATTGGTGCAAATTACAAAAATCAAGTTTGGTTGAGCGAACGAGCCATTTAGGCAGCGAAAAATAAGGAAGTAGACGATTTTAACATAAAAATTCAAAGTAAAATCGCTGGCCAATTGCATTCATTTAAGTCGAACGATTCAATTACCGATCTATATGAAGTCGTCAATCATCCAATTGAATCCCTGAATTCATTAGATTTACCAGGAATACCGCCGAACAATTTGCAGCTCAAGGTCAGCTCGGTGATAATCATGTTATGCAATCTGAACCAACCAAAACTATGCAATAGGATAAGATTCGCTGTTAAGAAGCTGACGAACAACGTGATTGAAGCAACGATAATCATGGGAAAGTTCAAAGGTGAGGATGTTCTGATTCCAAGAATACCACTGATTCCAACCGACTTACCGTTTCAATTTAAGCGTGTTCAGTTTCCGGTTCGCCTTCGTTTTCTCTCCGGACGGAAAAGCATTGTTCATCACCAAGCGTTGTGATAAACGCATTAAAAACACCAACAAATGATTGTCAGAACAATGAATTCCGATTTATTTCATTTCCATAAATTCATGATCGGACTGAAATTGTTTTGTTTCAATTCACACAAATTCAAGGAAAGAATCGGTTGGGTGAATCCCTTCTCGACGAACTGACTGACGGACTGCCAGACAACGCAGAGCCTAAACCACTGGAGATAAAATTAAAAAATAAACATACTTAATATTTTTTTGATAATCGCACTTCTCAGTTTCTTCATTAGTAAATTGCATTCGTGCGAAGCCGGTGCGGGTCGCTATTATTTATAAATCAGTCTCAGAATTGAAAGTGCATCTACAGATGTAAAATGCACACTCATTTTTAAATTAGGTAATATTATAAAAAAAAGTACACAGTTTCGTTCGATATAACGAACACTTTGGTTTTAGCGAACGCCCTCAAACATTATATCATTTGTTATATTGGATGTCCACTGTATATACAAATCAATGTGTATATATATATATGTGTGTTGTCGTTATAGGCTCCTATATCGTTCATTTGATTGCTATGAAACTCTAGCAAGTCATTGTCTACGTGCTGACGATGGTTTTAAAAGTAGTACAATTAATGTACTACAGGTGGTGCGCGAAACCAAATATAAGTTACACAATTGTCTTAACTGCTAAGAGCGGGTGAAGCAAGGCGAACATGGGTCAGGTAGTAATATATATTTAGCTAGGCCTAAAAGTTCGAAATTTTTTTTTTTTTTTTTGAAAATCAGAAGAGACTGTTATCTTAATATAGAATCAAAATGCAGATAAAGTGCAATCTTGCTAATTCGCAATATAAAAAACCAAGAGGGTTCAGATTAATGAAAGAATAATTAACATTTTTAAACAAAAAAAAAAGTATTTTTTTTTTCAGGCGGCCACTACGTCTCACACATTTACAAAACATTTTATACATTTAATACAAAAAAATCCTCACTTTACGTACGAGTATAAAACCAGGCGTTAGGAATTTGAATTCGGAAATAATTCCGATAAAGAAGGAAATAGTCTTAATCTCTTTATCACAAATCCTTGAACAATACACCTCCTGAGGGGTGTGTGTTCCGTACCATCCTGAAAAATTATACCGGAATTGGCTTTTCCGCAAATGCGACACTAAACATAAGTTTTACGTTTAAAAATGTTAGTACCTATTTTGTTCAAAATCAAATTTTTATTTAAAAAATCTCTTCGTAAATTGGATCGTTTTCGAGTTACAGCCTCGAAAAGTCGATCATATTTCCAAAAATAGATGAAATAAAAAAGTAATCTTCTTAAGCAAACTAGACAATATCATTTTCAAATGACATTCTTGGTGGAATGCCAACTGAGAAATGACGACGGAAATGATGTCGAGAATGATGTGTTAACATTTTTCGTGGATTTTGCTGGAGACTGATGTATCGGGAATGATAATGTGTAGGCAAATCTCGTCATTCGTCATTTTTAAAGAGTGGAGTGAGCATCGCATCGCAAGGCAATTTAAAGAATAATGTCCCCGATAGAACCAAAGGAACTTTTGGAAGAATTCATCAGTTGCTACAGAAGTCATAGCGTTCTTCGGGAAACAACAAACAAAGATTATTTTCAAAATAAGTTTAAACGAAATTTTGCCTATGAAGAACTAAAAATTATGCAGTAATAAATATAAAAAAGATAGCAGAAGTAGAAAGAAAAATAAATACACTTCGATGCACTTTCCCAAAAGAAATGAAAAAAACAGGCAACCCGAATCCTTTGGCCCTGGATTAGAAGATGTGTATATTCTTTCTCTTTGGTGGTTTGAATCAATGACTTTTTTAAGCCATCTGGAGAAACCAGTGCCATCGTTTTCAACAATATTCGAAGCCTTCAAAAATAAGGATGAAAGTGTAAGTAAAGCAATAATATGTTCTTAAATAATCATGTACTAATTAGTACTCTATCCATATTTTATTATTGTAATAAAACAGTGCTCAGCCCTCTTAAAAAAAAAAAACACGACCAGAAAGATTTGTTGTTCATGGCATGCGATTATTTGGCTAAAGACCAAACGGATAAAATACGAAAGAAGAAGATCAGTTCTTTAACAACAGAGTGGTGTTATGGCAGACCCAATCTCCCACGTTTTCTCTATAATTCTCGCGAAACTTGAGGAGCAAACCAAAATAAAGAACGTCATATTTGACAAATTGAGCAAGCTTAAGTTAAATCCTCGCAATAAAAGAACTCCCATATGAATATGAAACGGTTATTAAAAATTTAAACATGGAACACAAACGGCCTCCAACAAAAAATCACCGAACTAGAGGTATTCTTGCAGAACGACAACATTGACATATGCTTGATCTCTGATACCCACCTTATAAAGGAATCTGAAGTAAAAATAAGAGGATTTGGTGCGTATCACGCATACCATCCTTCTGGAAGAGCCAGGGGCGACAGTGTTAAAAACAAGAAATTTCAACATCGCGTCCACGTATTGTCTTCCGCGATGCCCGTTTAAAAATAACGACCTTGTAGGTATCTTCACCTCGCTTGGAACGAATTTCATTATTGGTGGTGATTTTAATGCAAAACACACCTTTTGGGGTTCGAGATACAATTCACCGAAAGGCAAACTTCTGTACGAAATCGGTATGCAATTTGGGGTTGATTTCTATTCGACAGGGAAACCGACATATTGGCCCTCCGATGCAGCAAAAACACTTGACTTAATAGAATTCTTCGTAACAAAATGAGTGTCTGCTAATTTTGCGAGAGTGCATGCAAAATATGGCAATACACCCGCACCCCCCAACATAAAACATAGGCCCCTATTGCGATTGTCGATTGGCAATCGACACGACAATTGTCGATTGCGTCGATTAATTTTCATTTTGGTATTGTGTAACATAATCGTCAAAAGTTTGTGTTACTGTGAATAAAATCTGGGTTCTGTGAATTCGAAATGCTTTGACAATTTCTTGGAAGTAGTTAACGTCAGATTCAAAACAAATAAATTCGTAGAATACAAATTTAAAATTATAAAATGACTTCAGTTGAGTTCTGGTTCGACGACTCAGATGAAGAAAACTTTACAAACGAGTTTTTAGAGATTGCCAGAAATAGGAAGAGGCTAAGGGACAACTCGAATCCCCTGGATTTAGAGGAAGCGATGTAAGTGGTGGTTTCAAATAATGCACATTTTCTAATCAATCTTATTTATTGCAGTTTCCTTAAACATTTTCGTGTGTCGAAGGCAGCATTTAGATATTTGCTTACCGAAATAGAAAGCCATCTAAAGCCAATAGTAAGAAAGACATCCATTCCCAACATAATCAAAGTTGCCGCTGCATTGAGATTCTGTGCTCATGGGTCTTACCAAACCAGCGTAGGAAATGAATACTGCATAGGTTTAGCCCAATCCACCGTATCACTAGTGCTAAAGGAAGTTTTTCTATGTTTAGAAAACTGTGTTTGCCCAAAGTGGATACAATTTAACTATTCGGAAGCTGAAAAGCGCCAATCAAAACTGTATTTCTTTGATAAAAGCGGAGTTCCAGGTGTCATAGGATGCATTGATGGCACCCATCTCAAAATCGCCTCACCTAAGAAGGATTTACAACATGCCTATTATAACCGTAAGGGTTTTTATAGCATAAATGCTTTGATAGTAGGTATACATACCCTAGCATCAGTTCTAAGCATCATGGTCATTTATCAAAACTAATTTTGTTTAAGGTTTGTGATGATACCATGAAAGTTCGGTATATTAACGCAAAATACCCTGGGTCGACACATGATTCAAATGTATTCAACATGTCAAATTTGAAATGCATTTTAGAGGAAAGGCACCACATTGGGGAAACGAATACTTGGCTATTAGGTTGGTCTTAAGAACAAAATTTTAGATTTGTTATAATTTTCGTTTCCAATTAATTTTAGGAGATGCAGGCTATGCTTTAAAACCCTACTTAATGACACCATTCCGAAATCCTAATGAAGGCTCATTGGAAAGTATTTTCAATAAAAAACACACACAGGCAAGAAATATTTTCGAACGCACGATAGGTGTCTTAAAAAATAGATTTAGGTGTCTATTAAATGCATGAGAATTGCATTATAGTCCTAAAAAAGACACACAAATTACAAATGTTTGTGCAGCTTTGCATAACATTTGCATTACTTATAATGTCCCAGTTCTCGACGAATATACACCTGAAGATATTAACGTTGATGAAGATGAAGAATCGAGTGGAGCACATATTGTTGGTGAAGAAATCTCGGGAATTTGTGAAGCTGAGGCTATCAGAAACCAAATTCTTAGATGTTTGTAACAATAAGGATTTAATTAAACAAGTAAAACAGTCTCTTCTTTATTTCAAAAAATCAAATAAGAACACAAATTCTGTTTGAAATAACAGTAGGTATTAAATTCATTAAAACAACAGTCCTTTTTAATTATTTAAGTTTAAGAACTGCTATAACGGAGTTCCTTTTGTAACTCCAATATTTGTTTCTTCAATTGCAATTTGATTGCTCTGTCTCTTTGCTGATTTTTGACCTCATCTTTGTACGTTTTAAGCTTTTCTTTTTTTATAGCCAGTAACTCCTTGTTGTAATCTTTCTGCATATAATATTGTCTCTTGACATTCGCTTCCATATTCTGGGTGCTCGTTTTTATGTCCCGCATTGTATCCATTATATCGCTATAAAAAGTTTGTTGTGCGCTCGTTTGAATTGCTAGCAGCTTCAGCCTTTCTTCATTCACATTGGTGTTTTTCTTAAAACTACAACCTTTTCGTGATTTGTTATCAGAAAGGTTTACACTGTCATTGACTGTATTTGCTTGCTCTGGTGTTCCAACAAGACTTTTCAACTCCTCAACTTCTCCATCCACAATAAAGTCAGGATCGTCAGCATAAGACTCGTCTTCTTTATTTGAGTAATGACACTGACTAACTTCATGCTCCTCTAAATTGTGAATCTGACCGAATTCACGTCCAGGAGGATCCACACAGCTATTGATATCCAGCAGACTAATAACGGATTCCTCCATTTTGCTGAAAACGTGCTGCTTATTTGGTCCACCACCAGTTGCCATGATCTCCTGTTTGTTTTCAGATTTTTTTTTTTTTGATTTTGCATTTCAAATAAGTCCAGACCTGAAAAATAAAGTTCAGTTAGTAACACATTTAAGTGAAAACAAATATTTCAGTTTTCGTTTTCACAATAAGTCGATCAGAAAAATTCAAACGACAACAAGCGATTGTCAAATCGACAAATGTCTATCACGATTGCCATTCACAATACTAAAACTGTCAATCGACGATTGACTATAGACAATTGTCGTTTTTTGATATATAATCGACAATGGCAATAGGGGCCATATTCAAACTGCAATCTCCACCAATCAGAAAAAACAATTCCGATTGGGCAAAGGGTGATAAAGAAAAGGAGGAACTTTTTGCCGAACAGCTAGAAGATGGAGAAACATTGATAAACGATCTTAGATGTATGGCAACGACATCTGATACGAAGACTTAGAATAAAAAGTGTATCGTTAACCGAACTTTGCCAGACGATAAAAAAATTGAAAAATTATTATGAATATGTTAATTTGAATTTCAGTAAACAGTTTTTTTTAAGAAAATAAACATGAATATTTACTTTTATTTAAGAAATTTATTTTATTTCTTCAATGGTTTTACAAAAAAAAAATGTGTTGCCAAGGAGCTTGCCATATTGTATTGAAATATTCACAATATTTATCGCGAACTTCGTTTGCAGTTTGATAATTGTTGTGATTTTGTCCATTTTTTAAGCTATTTTTTTTTTTTGGTTTTAAAGGTTTTCAGTCATACTGAAGGCGTCTTCATCAACAAAAGCAAAATATAATCTGTATTCTGATGCTGGCAAAACTTCTCCTTGAGGAATGTTCAAGAACTTATTGATAAATAGTTGCCAGAAATGTGTGTAAAAAATTACTCCTCCATACGATACCCGGCCATTCGCACCAACATTAACCACGACGAATTCGCAATTAGCATTGACCACAGCCATAAGTACAATGTTGAAAAACTTCTTGTAGTTGTAGTGTAAAGATCATGAATGTGGAGGTCTTCAAATAGCGATGTGTTTACCATCGATGGCTCCAAGACAATTGAAGAAATTCTATTTTCGCCCGAAGTCCATACTTTATTCTTTTTTCTGTGGCATCTAAAATTGAATATGCATGAAACCGTGACAAGAAACCTTATCGTCTCTCATTTTGCGTTATTGTACTTCTTAAATATGTATATTCTTTTTAAATTAAAGGCGTAACTATGTAGGTTTAATAAGTAATTCAAATTATCAGCACTCATTTTAAAATAGTTTTGATAATCTTGTGCTTCTGTGTTCTGGATCTCTAGAATAAGATTGTAGTGTTAATGTATATAAACATATCTCTGAGCAATTGCGAAAAAAATATGAAAAAATTACATTCCTGAATTATAGTGTACTCGTACCGAATGAAATGATGAGAAATGACAGTCTAGGAATGTCATTTCAAAAATGATATTATGTAGCCTACTTTAAGCAAGTTATTCCACATCATAGAATCAAACTTTAGAAGATGATAGAAAAATTCATCAAAGTAATATAAATTATTAGGGGAAGAAGTATCCACCTTCCCCCCGAATCCACGTTATCAAGCAAAGAGTGTTTTTTGGAAGTAGTTTTCCTATCCAATGATTTCACTATGAGGGTTGACTTCATTTACGAGTATATGCAATAAATGTCATCGATTTTAAGTTTTCAACAAATTTTTTCATAAAATGTTCACGAGTTGTATTTTTTTTTTTAATTTTTGTAGTATACCATTGGATACCAAATTTAATTGGCTTTACAACCACATTATACTCACAAACCATTAAAATATTTAAGTACTTCAAATATATATTGATGCCGAATACACACCTCGAATTTTAATTTTTTTTTAGTCTCTGACGCCTAGCTTACAAAAGAATGTACTTTTTCGTTAAAAAAAAAATCAATTAAATACTATGATATTTCTGCATCTTTAACCTTATACAAATTAAAGCTTTTATAAAAACAAACGTTTTTGAAATGCCTTCCAATGAGACAGTGTCCGGTAATGACACCAATTTGTGTGCTGATATGCTTCCTGCTAAGAGAGACCAACCTCTTTGAACATTTCTGATTCAGCTGAGGTCAAATTTGTCTAGTGACACTTAAAGCTACTCGTATTCTCCCACCTGAAGTTGCTCTCCTTGATAGCATTTAGCTTGAGCAATTGCTTACATGTATCAAGAGGCATGCCGAGTTCTCCTTTCCCGGTAGTATCTGCAAATATGTGCCCTGCCTGGCAACATCATTAGCCCTAGAATATCCGTATGCCATGGCAAACAGCACAGTTGAATGTTGAATTGATCTGCCATCACAGTCTGGGAGGCGAAAAGAGATGCTAACGTTTAGCCTGTCCTAGAAAACCCTGCCACCCACTCCATCGATGGTCTTCGAACCACTCGTGTAGAAGTGTAATGATTCATTGTCCGGGGTCACGTCTCCCTCCCAGTCTAGTCTAGATGGGATTGTGGCCCGGAAGTTTTTATTAAAAGAGAACCTGCAGAAGGTGTAGTCGGTGTTTTCTGGAATAAATTTAAAGTTCGGGAGAATTGTGGAGTGGCCTGTGGATATGCTAAACATCAAGAAAAAGTGAAATAAGACAACAAAAAGTAGGATATTACTTACCCATTTAGCTTATGGAATTAATGCTCTAACTAATAAAAAAGGGTCCCAAATATATATGCAAAAGCTCCCCAAAGCATAATTTTTATCAAGATTTTTTTGATTTTTTGACACAAAAAAAAAATTACTCAAAACCAATATAATATTATTCAGAACCGTTTGCGGCAAGTGATCTTAAATTTGAAACATAGATGAGGTATACTTAAATATACCTAAATTAACTTTTATGTAAATAATTATGTTACTAATATTTTATCGAATTGTAAGGAATCTTAAATCATTTATTAATATCGCGCTTTTTTTAATAGCTTCTAGTAAAAATGAAGGGTTATTTTTAATATGATAAGATAATAGTAAACAATCTAGTAACAATGGGTCAATCGTTTTAAGTTTTAGTAAATTATTAAAAATATCTTATAATGCCATCAGAGGCATTTACAAAGAAACTTTTAATGTCGTAAGGATATGTTATGTAATGTCAAAGAAATTCAAGACATCTAAAGGAGTGAGACAAGGAAGTGTTTTAAGTCCCCTCCTATTTATCTGCGAAATGGTCAGTGCCGTTAGACAATGTCAAGTAAGAATCGAAAGTTTCAAAGTCGGTTATAGATAATTGCAACCTGTCTATCTCCAAGCCTGTGCGTTCACGGGCGATATAGTGCTTTTTGTACTATTTAGGCTGCAGAAGAGCCTAAAAGTATGGAAAGATACATTGGCAACACAGAAAACTAGAGCTCAATGTCGAAAAAGGCAAAAGTGGCGGTGATCAGCAACGAAACAGGAGTTGGAAAGATACATTAGCAAACAGAAAACTAGAGCTCAATGTCAAAAAGGCAAAAAGTGGCGGTGATCAGCAACGAAACAGGAGCAGCAAGAATAATGGTGGGTGAAGAAGTGGTCGTACAAGTGCAAAATTACAAGTACCTCAGCAGTATTATCAACAGCAGAGGTAATTGGGAAGAGGAATTTATGGCGAGGATTAAATCGGCAAATAATCTATATGCTGCATTGTGAAGAAAGTTTATAGACCACGAAGAACAAAAATATCAATATTCAACTCGATGTATGTACTTACCAGTTTTGATGCACGGAGGTAAAAACTGAACGCTCACAGGAAGACAGGAAAAATAAATACAAGCTTGGAGATGGAATACCTCAGGAGAGTTCCAGGAGTCAGGAAAATCCTGACTTAAAGGGTGGCCGTGGTGTAGTGGTAACATCATCGCTTGTCACGCTGTTGGTTCACGGTTCAAATCCTGATGTCAAGAATCATCTATTTATTTCGCATGAAATAAATAAAAAAGTCGATGAATTGCGAAAGCTAAGTCAATTCTATTGCGAAGGCATAACACTGGCAGTAGAGTGGTCATATGGCTGAAAGTGCAACTTGATCGTGATGATGATATCAGGAGGACGGAAAAAAAATAATGTGAATCATGAGCAACGACAGAAGCACAACAAACAAGCTCCCCAGTTATCCGGACGCTACCCTTGGGGTTTACAGAAACTTAATACCATCTGAGTTTCAAACCACTACACAAAATCTTTCGTTCTCCCTCTCTCTTCTTCACAACGCCCGTGTCCTATAATAGTATGAGAGTATTCATATCCTCTTTATTCTTCTTAATTACAAAAAAAAAAAAATAAAAATCGATGAGAAATGGAACGAATATATTAGAAAGGAACTACTTGTCAAATGGGCTAAATTAATCCTCGAGGACACAAAACTGAGATGGTTTGGACACTTGGTGCGTTTGGAAGAAAACTGGCAAGTGAAGAAAATTTGGGAGCAAGACCAGAAAGAAAAAACAAAAGAGGACGACCCAAGACCACATGTAATACTACCGTCAAAAAATCCTAAAAGTAGCTGGGGAAAGCTAGCATTCGGCTAAGCCATATAGCAAGAGACAGGACCCAGTGAAGAAATTTCATGAGGAAAAAAAGGAGGGAATTACAGATGCCACCTCGACACCTTAAGGTTGAAAGAAGATTTAAAAAGTAGGAAAAAAAAAAATAATAAGTTCGAATTTTCAACTATTATTTTTTTTTTAATTCTGCATAAAAAGTATTGAAATTATTTAAAATTTTTAAGAACTAAAGTACGGGCATTAGGGGCACTCTATAGGCAAAATCTCTGTCAGTTTTTCGAGGTTGTAGCTATAAGATGTTCAATGTTCTCACTGTAATTTTTTGATATTGTGGTTTTTGGAATATTCGAATACGTACCTTGCTAGCTAAAAGCAATCAATGCTGACCGCTCCGAAAGCGCAAGCATCCAAAACAATAGAGGAGTGCATCAGTCGTAATGTGATCAATAAGGTTGACAGTTAGTTGATTCGAATCATCTTCAATTGCATAAAAACCAGTCCATAGAATCAGTTTTTGATTACGTCATCCTTATCTTCCTTGGGGCTAATATTGGTGAATTCCGCTTTAATGCGGAGATAACACACAAGTAAACTGAGGAAGTAAATGAAGTTGTCTGTATGAGCATGAAATAAAAAATCAACGTCTTTTTTTAGCCTCGAGGAGTCCAGGGTAATTGGACATTTCCTTTTTTTATTGTTAATGTATGGTTTTCAGAGAAATACTCAAAAACAGTACTTTCACGCTATTTAACTAGATGGCGGCCAGAGCGCAATTTTGTTTCATGGGAAATTCAATTGTCATACAGTGATGATTGAGCTCATTTTCAATCAGAATCCGATAATCAGGGCTATATATGGTGACAAGACCTGCCCATTTTTTTTTATCAAAGAAATAGCCTCTAAGTTGAAATACATATATCATTGTCTTTAAAAACAAATATCACAACGTCACTTCTTAAGGCTGAGCAAAAATGTGAGGGATAGGGTTTCATACGATCCGTACCAAACGTATCGTATCTTTTCCGAACGATTATTCCACAATATGGTACGCAATTGAAAAACCTACATACTAATTTGGTTTAAAAGGTTTTGCACCTTACATATACGTATATGTACACCTTACAGTAGTTGAACAAAAAGTAGTTAACGCGAAGTAACAGTGATTGAACATTAAAACAAAATTAATCAAAAGAACATCATATAACATAGCTAGACTAACGTTTTGAAACACACTGTATAAACAAAATATCTAACTAGAACTAAAAGCCATTATACACCATTTCGTGCATAACAGAAATACCATATTATTTAATCGTAATCTGATGAAATCACAGTTTCATTGGAATTTCGGAGTCTTGAATATTAATGGCAAGTGTTTTTTTTTTTCGTGAAAATGTGGGTCGTACAATTGTATCAATTAGAATCAAAGCTGATTTATTCCACTTTTTAAAAAAACTGAGTAAGTGATGAATTTGAATTCATTTTGTTAAAAGTTTTTTTTTTTTTGCTGCAATTGAGAGAGTTTCAAAAGCCACTAATTCCAGAGATATTTTGGTTTAATTTAGGGTTTGAATCAAAACCGATGATTCCTTTTGGAATCAAAACTACTCTATTCCAAGTTAAAATCAAGGAAACGCTAGTCCAATTCTAAGTTAATTTTTGTTATTTTGTTAAATCAGTTGTCACACTTTGTTACATGTTTTTAACTAATGCGTACCATTGCTTTGTTGAGTGCGGTATTTTTTTTCCATCGACCATAAATCGGGTGAGCATCTTAAGCTAGTAAGCTTCGAAGTTAATTTCCGCACAACGCGCTACCTTAAAAGAGACTATGCGTCAGTCACTAAAAACCCAATATCACCATCTAAGGTTTGTCACACTCCAACGGTGACGGCTAGTGGAAAATAAGAAGAAGCCTGAGATACCATTCTATTCTAACGCTTCGTCCCTTGAGTCTAGCTCATCCAATAAACGACCCAATACTATTAATCGTCTCTAAACGAAGCTCTAATAATGAATGGATAGGCATCACCAAACGAGCTCCAAAAAGAATGTTAAAGGCAATTCCCGACAGATGAATCGGCATCATGCTAAAGTCGCATCTGCAGCAGCTAGCAACAGGTTTATCTATGAAAACTTAGACATCATGCTCATTCAAGAGCCATCGAAGGAATCAACAACAAATCATGTAAGTTAATCTATGCAAATACAACAATACTGCTCACCCAGAGCTGCAATGTTAATCAATATACTGTAACATAATGTAGCATAATAACTACTCCCCAAAAAGATGCAACACATTCCGAAGTGTCTTTTCATTCGAGATTCGTGTCCACGGTAAGAGACGAATTATGTCTAAGACGACATCGCGGAATTAAGAGAGAATTATAACCACAAGAGATTATTGGCTGCAGCTGTCATCTTGAAATTATGACATCAGAATTTTCTTGTTTCAGTGGTCGAAGAATTTGCTAGAAGTTTCTGGCTATCAGAAATGAGACAATATAAGGACAGATGGCGATCGAGGCAGAGCAGTTGGGTTTTGAACCGCATGAAGAGATTGGAAAAATGATAATGGGCGAAGTTGTAATTTTGTGATAGATTGAAAGTTGAGAGTTAACAAGAAGAAGTAATTAGTTTGGATTTGTGAATTAAGTAATTGAAATGAGATAAAGTGATTTGAGAAGAAAGAGACCTTGTAAGGAAAGAATTTGCAAAGAATAGTATAGTGTGAACTTGAATTGTTCTATAGACTAGAAAATAAAGAAATAATCTCACAGAGTAACGTTTTATCTACTCGAGCCGTAGCTCGCATATTACAATACATTTAAACTTTCTCCCAATCACAGAATTCATGACTGATAGGAACTTCTACAAAGAAACGCTCATATGCTCAATTACTCGTAGCTCTATGATACCCTCCATTCGCTCTACAGGTAAACTTGAAAAGGTTGCTACTTTGCAATAAAATCACATCAGCATACGATGCCAGTAGCAAGACAAAACCAGATCAATAAACCGCGGGGTATCCTGGTGGAACAAAGAGCTTTAAACGAGCTAAACGGAAAAATTAATGGGGCGAATATCGACTAGAACTAAACACACATACCAACAGGTTTTATCCACTTAATCGGCTATCAAAAAGCATCTCAGGACGCTTATTTGATCCCGACACAATCAAATGGGCAATGTCTACACAGAAACCAAACAAAACATCAGAAAGGGATGGCATTTTCCCTGCCCTGGTGCAACAAGGAATACTCGTAGATATCTTAGTTCCCTCCCTTACAGATCTCTTTAGATCCAGTTTTGAATTTGGACATATCAAAATTGGAAAAAATTCCTGTTGGATCCAAAATCTTTCAGACCTTATTTCTAAATTTAATGGACAAAATAATAGAAAACTCCTACTCGCCTATGCACTGTAACTGCACTGCAGTGTCAGCAAAATAGAGGTGTCTCTCAATGCCGAGGAAATAGCAATATGCGCAGCTGATGGATATGTGTCATGCTAGCTAGCGGGACCATTTCTGCCAAATTACTCGTAGGTTATATAGGTACATCTGCTACAATTAGTACCATTAAAGGCTGTCCTCACCTTTACTATGGTCAATAGTCATCGACCGACTCCTGAATGACCTAAACAACTCCGGATATACAACTCAAGGTTTTGCAAGATGGTCTAGTCATAATAATCAGAGGCACATATGAAACTACTATCACTGACCTCATGTAGAATGTCCTAGGCAAAGTGTGGGAATGGTGTCAACTTGAGGGGCTCAATGTCAACTCTAACAAAATGATTAGCATCCCTTTCAAAAGAAAAATTATAATTAATCTCTCAAATTTAATATTAAACAACATACAAATTCCTTTACGCTTAATCATAGATTGTTATTAATATTATTATTTATTAAACTTTACTTAAATGTCTCTAGCTACCAAGGCTTATGGCTGAAGGCATAAAATATAAGGATTAAAAAAGCATGAGAAAACTGACAAATCGGAGGAGAAAATATCCGTGTGTTAGCTGGGTGTGTCCAAGCCTTAGTCTTAAAGTTTTTCAAAGCAGAAACGAGACCTACATATGTATGTGTTTAGCGAAGTCGTTGTAAATGGATGAGGGTATTTTCGGAATTTTCTTCCTTTTCAATATTTTTGCTGCATCGGCGTGGATCGGGGATCTGAATGATTGGCTGATTTTTCGTATAACTTGGGATATAAGGTGATGTCTTCTGTCTTTGATAGATGGAAAACCACTTTCTGTGAGCAAGTTCTTAATTGGACTGGTCCTGAAGGCTTTAAGACTGGTTCTGATTGCTGCGTGGTATGAAAGGTGAAGAATTTTGAGGGTTGATTTGGTACATTTGCCTATACCCGTATGACTAGTCCGTAATCTATTTTAGACAAAATAATTCATTTAGTTACATAGATTGGGGTGTTCACATGAATAGAACTGCTTTTAGATGCTAGATACTTAATTATGTTAAGCCTGGCAGCTAGTTTCTTTTTGAATACTATACAGTGTTCCTTAAAGTTAAACTTATGGTCAACAATACTCGTAATACCAAGAATACTTAAATTATTAACAGTTGGTATTTGAATAATACCAAATTCAATAATGGGGTTAGAACATCTTATTTTTCTGCAAATGTGTAGATGTTTGCTTTTATTAAAGGAAATCAAATCAGTCAGCAAAAATTTATGTTTCCTGCCTGGGTGCACTTCGCATTAGTTCGTATGACAAGTTCCAACTTGTTCTCTCAAATAGTTTCTTTACATGAATTTTTACAGTAGACGTCTTGCGTGTTTTTCGTTAAAATGGATAAACTTGAATATCGTGCGGTGATAAAATTCTTCGTTTTGGATGGGTTAACCCCTAAGGAAATTCATCCAAAGTTGACAAAAGTTTACGGGGACTCTGCTCCTTCCATGTTAACGGTTAAAAAGTGGGCAGCTGAATTTAAATGTGGTCGCACGTCCCTCGAAGATGATCCATGTGAAGGACTGCAACCACACCCGGAATCATCGAAAAAGTGCATGATATCGTATTGTACGATAGACGAGTGAAAGTGAGTGAGATAGCTGAGGCTGTGTATACATCGGAAGAGAGGGTGCGAAACATCTTGCAGAAAAACTTCGGGATGCGGAAGTTCTGCGCAAGATGGGTGCCGCATTTGCTGAATGCTGATCAAAAGCAAATGCGCAAACGATTTTTATTTGGACAGATTCAATAGGGATCCGACCGATTTTGTGCGGCGATTTATCACCATGGATGAGACATGGGTCCACCACTACACGCCAGAAATGAAACAGCAGTCGCAGCAGTGGGTGGAAGCCGATGGTTCAGCGCCAAAGAAAGGTCATGACCAGTGTATTTTGGGATGCGAAAGGGATCCTGTTAATTGATTACCTTGAGAAAGGCAGAACAATTAAAGGCAAATATTACTCAAACCTTCTTGACCAGCTGGATGCCAAAATTCGCGAGAAGAGGCCTGGCTTGAAGAAGAAAAAAATCAACTTTCACCAGGACAATTCACCTATACACAAGTGTGCGTTGGCGATGGGAAAACTGCGGGATTTGGAGTACGATTTGCTCAGCTATCCCCCCTATTCACCTGATTTGGCACCCTCAGACTTCAGTCTGTTCCCAAACTTGAAGAAATGTGTTTCTGGGAAGCGCTGCGCATCCAATGTAGAAGTTGAGAGGGCCGTAGATGAATATTTTCACAGCCTTCCAGACTCTCACTTCCGAGAAGGAATACTGATGTTGGAGAAACGCTGGACCAAGTGTGTTGAAGCCAAGGGAGATTATGTAGAAAAATAAAATTATTTTTTAACTGAAAATCGCAGTCTTTCATAGTCAGGCCGAGAACTTTTCACCTTGCCCTCGTATATCATTATAAGCTATTATAAAAATTACCACCGAGAGGGGCCCTTTGGGGAATACCATTATTCAGGTTATAGATTTTTGAATAGAAGTTATTTACCTTGGCTCTGAATTTTCTGTTTAAAAGGAAGGATTTTATGAACTTAAACATCTTAGGACCACTTTTCCATTTTTTTAGTTTATTTAAAATAATGTGGATACCAATACGTTCGAAAGCCTTCTCAATGTCAATAGAAATAATTGATATATGGTTTTTGCAGGAGAGAGCCGTGGGGACAAATTCGTCTATATACTATATCGATTGTACTCCGACCTTGTTTACAGGCGACTTGGTTAAGGTTAATATTATTATTGCTTTCAATAAACCAAAACAATCTTTTGGAAACTATTTTTCCATTAATTTGCCAGTGCAAGGGATAAGGGGGATAGGCCTGTAACTGTTGGGAACTGTCAACTTCTGATTAGGTTTGGGAATTAGTATCAAAGTTGGTTGAAAATACAATTTTTGTAAAGCTTGATTAGGCGTTGTTTTAATATTAGTGGTGCGTTGTTTAATATTGGTTAGGAGATACAGTCATAGCCTGGGATTTTGCCTTTGACAGAATTGATACAACGTTCAAATTCTATTGTGTTAAAGGGGAGTTCAAATAAATTGGCAGACGGACTAGGAAAGTAAGGTAAATTATCATCGTTTAATGCCACCAGTTTAGATTCACGGAATAAGAAGACAAATTAGAATCGCTGGAGTAAGAGGACCAACATTTGGCTAAATGCTCCGAAATTTTATCTGAATCGGTAAGCGTTTCAGAACCTGATTAAATCGTTTTGATATAGTATGGCTTGTAGCTATAGGTAAGTGTTTTAATGTCGGACTTTGGGATTAATTTTTTAAGTGAACTTTTGGAAGCTTTCTATTTCGGCAATTTTTACCTTTCTGGGGAACAAAGCGTCGACTTTCCGATAGTTGACGAGGTTGGTGTCGTTAGGATATTTTTTTGAATGTTTTCCACAGATCTAGTTTGATATGAGGCAAGGAGTCAATTTCGGGGTTCCACCATGGAACAATCTTTTTATTGTGTTTAAGTTTCCTTTGGGGGATAGAAATATTAGCAGCAGAAAGGATACATTTTTTACAGATCCCACTTCCCGGTTTACATTAGTGGTTTGGGGATAACAAATCAAGAGTGCCGTTGATTTTTTCTGGAAAAGATTCCAGTCTGCGTGGTCGATTTTAAATTTCGGGTTAGATTTAGGTACCAAGATTGATAGAGGAAAGTTTGGGGAAGTGATCGCTACCATGCAGATAATCGTTCCTCTTCCACACACTGTCGGGTAGTAATTGGGTTAAAATAAAAGTAAGATCTACATGGGAAAATGTCTTATGTGTAGAAAAATGCGTTGGGCTGCCGTCCTTAAGAAGAGAGAGATTAGAATTAGCCAGGAAGTTTTCAATTCCTTTGCCTCTTGAGTTGCCTACGGGAGAGTCCCAAAGTGGGCTCCAGGAGTTAAAATTTCCTGTTAATATGACTGGATTCCCGACAGATCTTACGATATTATTTATATATAAGGCCGATAAGGGCTGAGACGGATGAATGTACACACGTCAATTGACACTACTGTCAATTTAATTTTAAGCAGGATTTCAACGGCAATTGAAGAGATATTTGAATTGATAACAAAGTCTCTGGGAGGGATCGATTTGTGTACTAACAAACCAGTGCATTGTTTTGCTGTGGTATTAGTGTCAAATTTGTGGAAATAAGCAGCATATTCTTTGGGTGCTTTGGGTGATGTTTTGGATTGAATATGGGTTTCCTGCAATGAGATTATCGAGGGTTTGTAATCTTTTATAAGAAGTTCATGGTAATTATTATAATATCCATTAAGGTTCCACTGAAGAAGCTTAAGGATTGTTTTAGTGCAATGAGGAGACTTTTGGGCACTATAATCAGCGTTATACTGGGAAAAATCTGAAGGAGATTTATTTTTGGTGTGCAAGGGTTGACTCTACCACCTTGACGATGAATTATCCAGGATCCGGGTGAAACCTGGATGATTCATCCTCCGGATAACTGAGTCGCTATTAGGGTTACCGATCTTATTATCAGATGACTTCATCTTCATAGTTTTCAGATATCTTTTCGTAATAATGAGTTATGGAGTCAGTAGACATTGAAGTGGAAAAGAGCATTGGGTTTGAGTGAGTTTGGGTTATTAGCGAGTTTGGAGAGTTTGTTGTATGTATACTCGTATTTGGAATTACAGTTGGGTGAGAGTGGGTCTTATTCGAGGGGGAAGACGAGTTTGACAGATATGAATACATTGGCATTGCAAGTTTTGTACGAGTTTGAGGTTAGAGGTAATGTGTTATCAGTTGTACTGAATTTTGGTATTTTGTGTGTTGTTTGGTTGAAGAGAAGGCAGTTTTGTTGGACTGTGAGCTTGTTGAGGAGGGAGTGATTTGACTGAGGTGAATAGAAAGAGATTTTGGAGGAGTGTTGTGAGGGCTAGCATGTGGAACTAGAGAAGTTTTAATGGGGGGAAACGGGATTTGAAGAGATGGATTTTATTAAGCTACGAGAGTGGGTCAATAAGTCCCTGAAAATTAACACAAATTGTATCGTCACCTTAAATTTAATTTTTTTTTGTCAAGAATCATCTTTCGAAAGAACGCACCCAAATTTTCAGACAGATCTGTCAAATAGTTTTGTTGTGGCAGCCATTTTATATAGAAGCCTACTAGCATTTTCGTTAAAATGGAAAAAAGTGAATTTCGAGTGCTCATTAAACACTAAAAACTATCACGCAAACCAAACAAAAGCTTGACAAATATTATGGGGACTCTTCACCATCCATTGGAACCATTCACCACTGGTTTACTTAATTTCGGACGCCCAATTGAGGTCACCACACCATGGTCGACAAAATCCATGGTTTGATAATGGACGATCGGCGAGTGAAAGTGCGCGAGCTTGAAGAGGCCACAGGGTTATCACATGGCTCAGTGATTTCGATTTTACATAAATATTTGGACATGAAAAAACTTTCCGCAAGATGGGTGCCGCGTTTGCTCTCAATCGACAACAAACGCATTCGTTTGACAACTTCAAGGGGTGTTTGGCGATGTTTAAAGAAAAATTCGGCTGAGTTTTTGCACCGTTTCATAACCGTGGATGAAACCTGGATTGACTACAACACACCAGAAACCAAGGAACAGTCAAAACAATGGACTTCTCCTGGTGAATCGAAGCCGAAGAAGGCCAAGGCGGGTTTGTCAGCAAACAAGGTCATGGCGACAGTTTTTTGGGATGCGCGCGGTGTTATTCACATCGATTACCTTAAAAAGGGCAAAACGATCACCGGCGCATATTACGCAGAGCTGTTGGATCGATTCCAAGCCGATTTGAGCAGAAAGGGCCGCATTTGGCGAAGAAAAAAGTTATTTTTCACCAGGACAACGCACCGGCGCACAAGTCCGCAGTCGCAATGGCAAAATTGCATGAGTTAGGCTACGAACTCCTCCCTCATCCAGAATATTCCCCAGATTTAGCCCCCTGCGACTATTTCTTGTTTCCAAACATGAAGAAATGGCTCGAAGGTAAGAGATTTGGGTCGAATGAAGAGGTCTTCGCTGAAACAAATGCTTATTTTGAGGGGTTCGAGAAATCGTATTATTTGGAGGGCATCAAAAAGTTGGAGAAACGTTGGATGAAGTGTATAAAGCTAAAAGGAGACTATGTTGAAAAATAAAATGTTTTTATACCGAAAAGAGTGTTCCTTATTTAATTTTTCAAAGACTTATTGACCCACCCTGGTATTGTCGCTGAGGGAAGGGGGAAGTGAATCCTCAGGTTTAGGAGAATGGGTTAAGGAGTTTTATTTTTTACGACTGACTTTTATTTTTTACGACTGCAGAGTACGTTGAAGAAGAAAATGGAACAGGATTTTGTAGGCAGTATATTTTTGTTGCCTTCGGCCATACTGCATTTTTATTGTTTTTATTTTCAGTGTTTCTTTGGCCTAAATGTAGCGTTTGCACTTTTTTGAAGAAGCTTTGTGTTCTTCCGAACAGTTAGCACATTGGATGCGTGTGCATTTTTCTGGGGAATGAGGAGGTAGATTGCATGTATCACATGTAGGACTATTGTTGCATCGTTTCGAAGTGTGTCCAAGCAGTTGAAATTTTTTGCAGCGCATCGGGTTGGGGAAGTATTCTGCAACTTGAAGATTGTACCATCCCACATTGACGGACGTAGGTGGGCAGATACGATCAAACGTGAACAGGACAAGGTCAGTAGGGCGTTGAATATTGTTGTCTGTGTTTTCACTAGAATAAGTAGATTACCATCACGAAGTTGAGTGATGTATTCGTAGGAAGTACTTATGCCATCTATGGCCTTCTTTATAAGGAAGACCCTGAAAGCGGTGAGCGGTTTGGTATGATCGGCAGGAGAAACAACGATCAATTTGGAATTTGTGTTATTGGGATTGGTTGAGAGGTCAATACAATTGTCTATTGGAGAAAATGAAGTCTTTTTCTTTTTACTTCTGGATAGGTCGGATGGTTAATCGAGCAAGTCGAATCGATTGCCCGAAAGCACTTTAGGCCCTAGGGTCATGGTTAAAAAATGACTGCACTATTTGTTATGTTTTCACTCACTTACACGACACGGGATAAGTTAACGGAAAGGGGAGGGGATAAAGCTAAACTCAAAGAATGAAGAATCGCAGACTATAGAGAGCAGATATTAACGATCGGAACACTATGTTGACGGCTCGAGAGATAGTCGGTGACTGTATAACTATATTGGAACAAACACCTAGACAAAACTATCAAGAAAGCCACATCTATATTATGGGCCTGCTCAAAACTCTTTGAAAGGAAAAGGAGACTAAGACCTAAAATGGTTCAATGGACCTATCTTATCATAGTATTTCCGACTATAAAGTATCCATCACTGATTTGGTGGGAAAAGGTTGAATAAAAAACTTCTCAGAATGCACCACAAAAAGTCCAAAGATAAGCCTGCCCAACAACAGCATTAGAAGTTCTCCTACAGCTTCTCCGTCTTCATATCAGAGTCTAGAAAGCAGAAAGCTACAGCGATAAGGTTTTCTTCTTAAATTGTGAGATCTCAAATCTATCTCCCTCTATTTTCCAAGTCAGCGATGCAATAAATCTACACCGCCCTTTTGAAATAATAATCCCATTGCGTGACAAATGGAACAAAGGGGGTCCACCTCCTCTAAACTACCCTCACTCAACATGGTACACAGACGGATCAAAGATGAAACACGGAACATTTTTCAGGCCGAAATGTACGCGATAGAATTATGCGACACAGAATGCCCTAGGCTCATTAGATCCAATATTAACCGTAGATCCAATATTAACATCTCGTTTAACATTCAAATGGAATTGCCTGAACACCTTAAAGCAGCTGGTTGCTCACAATAACATCACAATCATTTGGGTTCCTGATAACGAACGCCAGAGTGGACTTGCAAGATGAGGCTCAGAACTACCATTGATAAAACCATTACCTTTTCTGTGGCCTACCTGTTAGCCACCTGAAACTGAAACTGAACTTCTGGGCAAACCTTGTATCAATATCTAAATGAAACGCAACACAAGGCCTTCAGCAGGCCGAGGTTTTAATTGAATTTTCGAAACATTATAGAGCTGATGAAATTTTGTCTTCGGAAAAAGGATGCCAAAATCTTATTAGGCTACCTTATGGGTAACTGCTCGCTCGCTGTCTATGCCTGGACGATCATCTTCAGAACATATTCTATGTGAATGCCCAGCTATGGTCGCAGTAGATACAGACTACTCGGAAGGGGATTCATCTCCCCAACGGAAATCCTAAACTTACCTGCAAAAAGCATACTCGTACTCGCATGCTTCTTTCAGGAATTCAACCTTTTGCAGGATTAAAATCTTATGGAACAACAAACCATAGGCCCATCCCAAGGGAATAACACAAAATATCTCTTCTGGTCGAAGTGCTAAGAGGCAAAATGTCTCTATACCCAATCAACTAATATAATCCAATCTAGGATTGGCTTTTTGACATCAGCCAGGTGAGACATTTTTATAATACATTAGATTTACATTAAATGAATTAATATAAAAAAATTTGTTAAAACGATTATTGCAATTGTTGACTTTCTGTTGAAGATACTTCCATGTGGTCTTTATGTAGTTAAACAGTAGAGTTAAATTTTATCCATTTAAAATACCAATAACTTCATATTCCTACAGAGTGGTTTAGACCCAGTGGCGTGGGTGGTCATAGGATTGTTGGCATAAACCTTAGACTTCAAAAACCTCAAAGAAAAAAGTCCAAAGGCGTTAAAGCGCATGATCTGGGCGGCCAATTCTGAACTAAAACGGGAAATTACACGACCAGGAACTGGCTCATGCAGTAATTCGTGAAAATGAGCCTTATCGCTGAAGATGATTTTGTTTGAAAAATCAGCATCCACTTGTTGTTGTTCAATAATGCATTCAACGAACTCTCTTCGCTGTGCATAGTCAGTAGGCTTCAGATCTTGAGTCAATTGCACTTTGTATGCATGAAGATATAAATCTTTCGTGAGATTACGCTGTAGAGATCTTCTCGAAATGTCCAGTTCTGGACCACGGTGCCGAATGATGTTCCTGGACTCTCAACCACATTCTCACGGACTGCTTGGATGTTTTGTGTTGAACGACTTGTTGAAGAACGGCCAGAGTGTCTAAGATCACTATTGATTCAGTCTCCCTGAATTTTTGAATTAATCTATGCACAGTTGATGAAGTTAAATAACTATTCTGATCATATTTTAACAATAAAAACGCTTTGTTCTTTCGTGTAGCACTCCATTTTGAATAACCCTGTCAGCTGTCACGCTGTCTTTTTTTTTTTTTTTTGTAACACTTTACCGCACTAATGGCGCAAAATTTAAATCTTGCGTGAATTTTGGACCACCCTTTACCTTCCCTCGTCCGTGGGTTGCATAAAGTGCACTAATCATTTTGTTCAGTTATGTGTGGCATGTAGTTGAGGTACAAAAGTTCACATCCGACTTTGAAAGGTACGAAATCGTATCTACACATGTATGCATGTATATTTTTTTTCTTCCGAGGTCATGCTGGAGAACTCTATGGGTGCTTCTGGTTTCGCTTCGTTGCGCCTTTTCTGTAAATTTTGCAAAGGTGGATGTCTGATTGCCCAACAGCAGCTGCGTAGACCCTTTTCAATTTGCACTATTCTGACCCAGTAGCCGCACGCTATGCGTTACTTAACCTCAACCACTCACTGAAGAACTGTAGATTTAGGCGAAACACATGTGCGAACAATGCCGTTCCTTTTCTAATGTGGAAGTTTTAATGTGAACATAAAGTATAGTATATGAAGTACATACGAGGGTGGGTCAATAAGCATCTGAAAATTAACACACATTGTGTCGTCTCCTTAAATTTTTTTTTTTGTCAAGAATCGTCTTTCAAAAGAACGCACCCAAATTTTCAGACAGATCTGTCAAATAGTTTTGTTGTGGCAGCCATTTTATTGAGGTCACCACACCATGGTCGACAAAATCCATGGTTTGATAATGGACGATCGGCGAATGAAAGTGCGCGAGCTTGAAGAGGCCACAGGCTTATCACATGGCTCAGTGATTTCGATTTTACATAAATATTTGGACTTAAAAAAACTTTCCGCAAGATGGGTACCGCGTTTGCTCGCAATCGACAACAAACGCATTCGTTTGACAACTTCAAACGAATGTGTTTGGCGATGTTCCAGAAAAATTCGGCTGAGTTTTTGCGCCGTTTCGTAACCGTGGATGAAACCTGGATACATCACAATACACCAGAAACCAAGGAACAGTCAAAACAATGGACTTCTCCTGGTGAATCGAAACCGAAGAAGGCCAAGGAGGGTTTGTCAGCAAACAAGGTCATGGCGACAGTTTTTTGGGATGCGCGCGGTGTTATTCACATCGATTACCTTAAAAAGGGTAAAACGATCACCGGCGCATATAACGCAGAGCTGCTGGAATGATTTGAAGCAAAAACGGCCGCATTTGGCGAAGAAAAAAGTTCTTTTTCACCAGGACGACGCACCGGCGCACAAGTCCGCAGTCGCAATGGCAAAATTGCATGAGTTTATGAGGCTACGAATTCCTCCCTCATCCAGCATATTCCCCAGATTTAGTCCCCTGCGACTATTTCTTGTTTCCAAACATGAAGAAATGGCTCGGAGGTAAGCGATTTGGGTTGAATGAAGAAGTCATCACTGAAACAAACGCTTATTTTGAGGGCTCGAGAAATCGTATAATTTGAGGGCATCAAAAAATTGGAGAAACGTTGGATGAAGTGTATAGAGCTAAAAGGAGACTATGTTGAAAAATAAAATGTTTTTATACCGAAAAGAGTGTTCCTTATTTAATTTTTCAGGGACTTATTGACCCGCCCTCGTATGTATGTCGGCGTATTTTCAGGCAATCTAGCAGCTTTTCAACTTCTTCGTATTGAAAATTTCCACATACTTGAGCCGCGTAGTACATAATTTACCTTATGACTACCCCGAGAATCTTATATTTTGCACTTGACGCAATATCCTTTATAGCAAGAAAGCTTCTGCAATTGGTGTTTATCGTCATTTTTAATTTCTTTTGCTTTTCCTGCGCATGCTTTTTAAATGATAGACGAGGCGTTATAATAAATACAGTATTATTGCAACCTGTTGGTCATCATTGGAATCACGTTTGGGTGTCTGCTACTGGTACAGTAGCAGAGAAAAAAGTGAGTTTCGTGTTTTAATAAAGCACTACTTTTTGCGCGGTAAAACCATTAAAGAGACTGAAGACAGACTTAAAAAATATTACGGATGCTCTACTCCCTCGCATAGAATGGTACACAAATAGTGCACTGAATTTCATTGCGGCCGTACGAGCACAAAAGACGCTGAGCGCCCAGGACGTCCAAATGACGTCACAACGGAAGAAATGGTCTATAAAATCCACGATATTGTGTTGGACGATCGCCGGGTCAAGAAAGCTGAGATAGTAGCAATTTCAAATGATACCGTCATTCGAATAAATTTTGACCATTTGGGCATGAAAAAATTATCGGCAAGATGGGTGCCGCGTTTGCTGGCGATGAAGCAAAAACGGATTCGGGTGAAGATTTCAAAGCAGAATTTGGAACTCTTTAAGCGCAATTTATTAGAATTTTTAATTCGTTTTGTAACAATTGTTGAATCCTGGATACACTACTATACGCCAGAAATAAATGATCAATCAAGACAGTGGACGACGAACGTGCTCCAAAAAAAGACAAAAACGGTTCCATCGGGCGAAAAAGTCATGGCAACGGTTTTCTGGAATTCCCATGGCGTAATCTTCATTGACTATTTGGAAAAGAGGAAAACGATCACCGGACAGTACTATGCCAATTTATTAGATAAATTTAATGCAGAATTGATGGGAAAATGACCCCATTTGAAGAAGAAAAAAGTGTTGTTTCATCACGATGCACCGGCTCATTCGTCCGCAATAGCAACAGCAAAATTAGCTGAATTGCGATATGAACTGCTTCCTCATTCATCTTAATCTCCAGATTTGGCTACGTTCGGTTATTTTTTGTTTCCTAATATGAAGAAATGGCTCGGCGGAAAAAGATTTTCATCGAATGAAGAAATTATCGATGCAACAAATGCCTATTTTGCAGAGTTTACGAGTAAGGAATTATATTCTTTGGAAGGGCTAAACAAGTTGGGATATCGTTGGGAAAATGTATCGCGCTGGAAGGATACTACATTGAAAAATAATTTCAATTTTGAGAAAAAAAAAAAAAAAAAACATTTCAAAGTCACTGACTTATCGAACAGCCCTCGTACTCGTATGAACATATAAACAAAATTGAATGTAAATGACGAAGAATAAATGCGATTAGGATTTGAATATTGTACTGTTATGGCTGCTTAAACCGGCATCTTTGGGGTAAGCACAACATTCCTAATACACATGCAGTTGCAACAGGCCATTAAACTGAGAATAACTCTATTAAACTTGAGGGCAGTTGTTGTAGCTGTAGATTGTCTTGCACAGTGCAATCGGTATTGGAATGAATGTTCTCATTGTCCACTAATGCGATTTGAGGTGCGATTGGAATTCAATCCAATCGACTGGAATTCGTATTTAGATGCAGGTCAAAAGCATCAATGCCAACCTCATGTCGAAGTGTGGCTATGGAAGCCAGACGGGAGATGGACGGGCAATGGACTATGACCACGTGTACATTTTTGCCGATATTGGATTCCTGTTATTCTCTTGCTTCTTCCTCTGGGTGGTTTTATGCAACAATGTTGATATTTCCAATTACAATTCAATTCTGTTTTATGGTTCTGTAATAATGGAAATTTCACAATTGAATATAAAGTTTCAAGTGAACGCCAAGTGGGTAAGTATGTTGGTAACTACTGTGCTGCTTATCAGTTAATTGAATAGTTTAGAAATATTAAGCAGACGTTTATATGGCGAATTGAATCCGAATACAATCTTTGCTGAATTTTATTTAAACTCAGAGTTTAACAGATACTGAAAGAAGAGAACCATTTGTCTTGCACTCTACGTGTAGCGTAATTCATATAATAAAGGGTGACCAGATAGCAATGATAGTATTTCCAATTGTTATGTTTCAGCAGCTGTCAAAGCTACCAATGACATCAAAATATTCAGTAAGGTTTGCCATTTCATCATGCATCGTTTGATGCTTCCCGAACGTGTGGAAATTATTAAAAAATATTATCGAAATTCCGGCTAAGTTGTAAATACGCAACGTGAATTTCGTCGTGAGGTCGGTCGTCATCATGGCTTCAGTGCGCAGGCAATGATCGGTGCGAAGTGAAGAAAACTTAGCAAAGTATCGAAGAAAACCCAGAAATGTCGATTCGGCGCCGATCAGCTGAATTGGAAAATACATAATTTTTAAGGAGAGACCAGGCAAAGCTATAAATATTTGTTAATATATGACTTTGTCTTTGCAGTGTGGATAATTCGCCCCTGGGAGGAGTAACACGTACTTATTGCAGCAATAAACAACAATAAGATACCAATAACTTATAAAGGGTGGTTAAATTTTAAGGGCCGATGTTGAATGTGAACCACACCTAAACGTCAAGTTTTTTTCTGCATTTCATTTGACATTTCTCAATTTCAGAATAACTCAATTTGAACCATGGAAAGATACACAATCGAGCAACGCGTTAAAGTTATTCAAAATGCATATCGTGCATTTCGTGATTCTTTCGGTCAATTTAATCGTCCAAATGTGCGTACAATCCGAAAAATCGTGCAAAAATTTGTGCAAACCGGGTCTGTAGGAGATGTGAAAACACCAGTGCATGCTCGTACAGCTCGTACTGCAGAAAATATTGCTGCTGTTCGCGATAGTGTGGCTGAAGAGCCGTCCACCTCAACTCGTCGTCGTGCCCAACAACTGCACCTCTCACTCTCGTCGTTGATGAATATTATGCATAAAGATTTGCATTTACGCGCTTACAAGGTGCAATTGACTCAAGAACTAAAGCCTCTTGACCATTTCAAGCGTCGTCAATGGTCACAATGGTGGCAAGAAATGGCAACAGTGGATGATCAATTTTCGAAGAAAATCATCTTCAGTGATGAGGCACATTTTCACCTTAGTGGATTCGTCAATAAGCAGAATTGCCGCATTTGGGCGAATGATAATCCAAGAGTGATTGTCGAAAAACCAATGCACCCACAAAGAGTGACTGTTTGGTGCGGTTTATGGGCTGGCGGCATCATCGGGCCGTATTTTTTCCAAAATAAGGCCGGTCAGGCAGTTACTGTGAATGGTGTTCGCTATCGTGAGATGATAACGAACTTTTTATGGCCCGAATTGGAAGATATGGATGTGGACGATATGTGGTTTCAACAGGATGGTGCCACTTGCCACACAGCTAACGAAACAATGGTTCTTTTGCGCGACAAATTCAATGGCCGTGTTATCTCACGTGGTGGCGATGTCAATTGGCCGCCAAGATCATGTGATTTGACACCGTTGGACTTCTTTCTTTGGGGTTATTTGAAAGGAAAGGTGTGCGTCGATAAGCCAGCAACAATTCAAGAGCTAAAGGATGAGATAATTCGGCACATTAACGGCATAGAACCTCAATTATGCCTCAGCGTCATCGAAAATTTGGACCATCGGATGGAGGTGTGCCGCCGAGGTCGCGGCGGCCATTTGGCCGATATTTTGTTCCATACATAATTGAACCATACCAATATTATCATAATAAAAGGAAATGACAGTAATTTCCTAAATAATTTGTGTTTTATTCAAAATCAACATCGGCCCTTAAAACTTAACCACACTTTATATTATTAGAATATTTTTTGGCCTGGTTTGACTTCTCGTTGCTTTTCGCGACACATGAATGGCAGTGACCTATAGTTTTAAACCGTTTCTGATGCATTTTTTTTTTTCATTCAGAGAATCTTCTCCACACAATTTTATTCTCTGATGTTAGTCAGACTTTCACGAGAGGTGGGGCCGTGAAAAAATGTGTTTCGTTGTGTTTATTTCATTACTCGAACTTTGAGTCTCATTTACGAGGTGTAAAATTTCAAAAAATATTTGATTCTGCATTTCTGTCACACTTATTCCCAAGCGAGTTTCGACGAAAGGACTGTTGTTTATTACAAATGTGCCTTGTTATATTGTATAATAAATCGAATATTTTTAAAAGAACTTTTTTTTTGGAAAAAAAAATTTACAAATCCCGGAGTACTCAGACTCAATTTTCTGTGCCCATTGTACTACCAGGCAAAACTCCTTTGGGTGTAGTGGTTGGAGAAACTTAGATTTTATTGGTTTCTCGTTTATGTTCGGGTGTCTGTGGTTGCTGTTCCCCGTCCGGGCTTGAACCTGCACAGTTCGGGTCAAGCGAACACACTACCCACTACACCGTGGACACCTCTTGAAAAGAACTTAGTTCTGATCACAGTTCGGTTTTCTGTCATCTTCTATGGTCAGGGGAAATAAAAGTGCAATATATTCAAGATCTTAAAAAAATGCAAACTAGATACGATTTTGTTCGGAAGTTAAATCAAAACTTCAAAATATTCTCCTGAATGCCGACGGCATTTTAACACTGCCTTGTAAACGACTTCTCAGAACTTGTTCAAAGTTCGGTCGATGCAAGTTTTCCACAATTTCCGAAAAAGAACTACTCTTTAAAGCTACCTTTCCATATATTGCTATTAATTAAACTGGGAAATATTTGCAGACGAATTTGGCAAAGGTATTGCCAACCTATATTTCGGCACCAAATGAATTACCTGAATGAAACAAAATTTAGAGCACCGTAATAAAGAGTGGGTCAAAAAACTCACTATATTTGATAAATACCTAAAACCTTTTCTGGAACGTAGTTAAATTGGTAAAAAATAACAACAGACAAAAACAAACTTTTTTAAAAAAAACTTGTCGGCACATTACTTTACCGATGTGAAAAAAGCCAATGCACTTGCCACAAAATTTAGGTGATGCATACGAGGGCTATTCCATAAGTCAGTGACATTAAATTTAAATGCTTGTTTTTTTTTTCTCAAAATTGAATTTATTATTCAATGTCTCCTTTCAGCGCGATACACTTTTCCCAACGATATTCCAACTTTTTAACCCTTCCAAAAAATATGATTTCTCAAACTCTGCAAAATAGGCATTTGTTGCATCGATAATTTCTTCATTCGATGAATATCTTCTTCCGCCGAGCCATTTCTTCATATTAGGAAACAAGAAATAATCGCACGGGGTCAAATCTGGACAATAGGGTGGAAGCAGATTATATCGCAATTCAGCTAATTTTGCTGTTGCTACTGCGGATTATTATCTTGATGAAACAGCATTTTTTTCTTCATCAAATGGAGTCATTTTTCCATCAATTCTGCATTAAATTTATCTAATAAATTGGCGTAGTACTGTCCGGTGATCGTTTCCCCTTTTCCAAATAGTCAATAAAGATTACGCCGTGGTACACCAACACCTTCGCGAACAACCCTATTCAAGCCTCTATAGCAGAAGACACAAATCATTCCTCTTCTATTATTTTTGTTACCGAAGAAGATATAGATTTTATAATAAGCAACCTACATTCTAAGAAAACTGGAGGTCTGGCTATGTTAAGAAACATTTACTTTAAGTAATAGCATGGCGAAGGTGTAAAATTCGTAACATTTATTGTAAACACATGTCTGAAAGTGCAATGCTTTCCTGATATATGGAAACTTGCAAAAGTGGTACAAGTATTAAGAGCTGGTAAGCCTTCAGAAAGGCCGCAAGTTATATACCTATCAGCACAGATAATAACTACCCAGATGTCTCATTCATATGGGAAGAGGTGATATATGAAAACGAAATTCACTAAAAAAAAGCTTAAACTCTTACAAAAGGGAAAAAATCAGAACACAGAACATTTGTTTTTTCTGCTCACTTTTTAGTCCATCGTGTCACTCACACATACCCTTGTTTACCTTCCCTGCAAAAAAGAAACAAAAAAAAATATTTTGTGCGACTGTGGTAACGGAGTTCTGTTGCCAACACGTTGATAGGATGGATACGGAGTATCTGTACAGATCGTAATAACCGGACACACCTACTTTCATACTAATTTCTATGATTTAAAGGCAAAATAATATACATTTTTCATAAAATGTACTTACTCTGATTAAGTTAGATTTACGTTAACTAAAATAAAGTAAAATAAAAAATAAAAACTCATTAATTTCACTAAAGGTTTTAACTAAAATACTTAACTAATCGAAAATGTATATCAAAGTAATAATCGGACAGTTGGCAAGGCTGTACATTTTATGCGTTCATTATTCGGGGAACCCCACTTTATGTGCACGCAATATGAATTTCACACTATTCCTGCATTCACCAAACCCATTTGGTGCAAGAAAGTATTGTGTACCGCAATTAAAAATGGAAAAACGTTGTCAAACATCTTTGCAAGTGCGGCAGTTAATAATTGATCACTATAATGAGAAAAAAACTATTCGTAATATAGCCGAAATAGTTAAAAGAAGTCCTTCTACCGTGCATGATATAATAAAATGCTATTTGGCCACAAATACTTTAGAAAATAAACCTAAACCTAGCCGGCGTAAAATATTCACAGAGGCCGAAGAGCGGTGGTTGGTAAAACAAATAAAGGTAGACCCAAAGCTGAGTGCACCGAAGCTAGCTGTACGAGCTAGGAAAAAGCCGTTTATTTGTGAGCGCAATAGAAAAAACAGGAAACAATTTGGAAAGGAATACAAAAATCGTGATGTTTCGTTCTGGAAGGAGGTAATTTTTTGTGATGAAAGTAAATTTAATATATTTCGGTCAGATGGTCAACAATATGTTTGGAGAAAGCCTAATACCGAGCTAGCAAAACAAAACTTACGACCCACTGTGAAGCACGGAGGTGGCTCGGTAATGGTATGGGGATGTATGTCTGCCGCCGGACCTGGAAAATTGCATATAATTGAGGGAAATATGGACCAAATGATGTATTTGAATATTTTAAAGAATAACCTGAAGCAGAGTGCAGAAAATTTGGGGATTGGAGATTGCTATTACTTTTATCAAGACAACGATCCAAAACACAAGGCTTTAAACGTTCGTCTAATAACAATGGACAACCTTTTAAAAGCATTGGATGGAACGTGTGCGAAATGTGTAGCGTACGCAGATGACCTAGCCGTTCTGATAAGAGGTAAGCACCTGAACATCATAGGAGATCTTATGCAAAACACCTTTCGAATCATAAAAGAATGGGCGGAGGGGAGTGGATTAGAAATAAATCCAAATAAAACGGAAATGGTTCTCTTTACAAAGAAAACCACAACTAGTGACTTACACATTCCACAACTCGGAGGAGTATTACTACAACTCCGCGACAGCGTCAAGTATCTGGGAATTATATTGGACAGGAAACTGACCTGGAGAAAAAAACCTGGAAGAAAGAGTTACCAAAGCTAAAAGGGCATATTGGATATGCAGGTGGGCCTTTGGGAAGACGTGGGGCCTGAAACCGAAACAGGTCCACTGGATATACGAATGCGTAATAAAACCTATCATCTTCTACGGACTAGTTGTATAGTTGCCAGTGACAAATAAAAAGTACACAAGAGACTTGTTAACAAAGGTGCAGCGTATGGCCTGCTTGGGTATCACAGGAGCACAATCCTCAATACCAATAGCGACCATGGAAGCGATCTTAAACACACTACCAGTGCACCTCGAACCGAAGAAGATTGCAGGTCTTTCAAGGCATACAATCATCGGCTTTTTCGACGAAGACGCTAACACGGGACGTCGATAAATCACTAAAATGATAAAATGAATGACACCACTCATCGATTGTCACAGTGACGTTGTTGAAAAATCTTATAAATGCACCCACAAGAAAATCTTGGACAAATCAAAGGACGACAAGAAACTCCAACGGGTTATCGGTATATATAGACGGTTCTAAAATATCAGGGGAATCAGGGGCTGGCATATTTTGTGTTAACCCACCGATTGAACTTGCTATTCACCTAGAACCATTTGTAAAGATGTTCCAAGCAGAAGTCTTTGCAATTATGAAAGCAATCGAAATACTCACAGAAGACACCAGCAAAGAGAGGCAAATAGACATCTGCTCGGACAGCAAAGCAGCAATTAGCGTGATCACAAACCTCATGACGAGGTCTCGACAAGTAAGGGTGTGTAAAATTAAACAGAACTTACTTGCCACGACAATAGAGTCCGCCTCACATGGGTACCGGGGAATGATGGTGTACCGGGTAACAAAAAGGCTGATGAACTTGCAAGGAAAGGAGCGAATAACAGCAAAAAATATACAAGAGACTTGCTAACTAAGGAGCAACGTATGGTCTGCCTGGGTATTACAGGAGCACAATCCTCAACACCAACCGCGGCCATGGAAGCGATACTAAACATTCTACCAGTGCACCTCGAACCGAAGAAGATTGACGGCATTTCAGCCTCACGGCTTAGACCTATCGGCCATTTCATCGGTGGTGCAAATACGGGACATCGAAAAATCACCGAAATGATAAGAGTAATGACACCACTCATCGATTACCCCAGTGATGTAGTTGGAAAATCGTATACGTTCTCCAACAACTTCGAAACAATTTTCCCTGCAACAGAATATTGGACGTATGAAAGAACGACCAGAAACTCCAATGGGATATCGGTATATACAGACGGCTCTAACATATCAGGGGAATCAGGGGCTGGCATCTTCAGTGCTAACCCACCGATTGAATTTGCTATTCACCTAGAACCATTTGTATCGGTGTTCCAAGCAGAAGTCTATGCAATTATGAATTCAACTGAAATACTCGCAGAAGACACCAGCAAAGAGAGGCAAATCGACATCTGCTCGGACAGCAAAGCAGCAATTAGCACGATTACAAACCCCATGTCGAAATCACGACTAGTACGGGAGTGCAAAACTAAATTGAACTTACTTGCCAGACGCAATAGAGTCCGTCTCACATGGGTACCGGGGCACGAAGGTGTACCGGGTAACGAAAAGGCAGACGAACTAGCAAGGAAAGGAGCAGGCAACACAGAACTGAACCCGGATAATACGATAGGGGTCCCTCTGACAACTATTAAAACAATAATCAATGAAAAGATACGACAAGAGTTCAATAACTACTGGACAAATCTAGACACGTGCAAAGTGGCTAGATCTGTAATAACTAAACCAAGTAACAACACAGCAAAAAGAGCTCTTAACTCAAGCAGAACACAATTGAGATTGATGGTGGGACTTTTAACAGGGCACATCAATCTCAACAAATATTCGTTCAGACTCGGGATAGCTGATACAACAATCTGTGCCAACTGTGAGGAGGAGGAGGAAGATATAGAACACTTCCTCTACTACTACCCATGATCCCTTTACCTAAATCCTCTCAACACATAATTCCCAAAACACATCACTATTCCCTACAGTTAGAGAGATGAGGGGAACACAACAGGCTCAATGGAGGCCTAAGTGAAGGGCATAAGCTCACCAACCAACCAACCAACAAAACCATGATCCATGAATAATGTGTCTCTTATTCTTAAAACGCTTTCTATAGTTAAGGCCAAGCCTTTGAAACAAAATGATCTATTTCTTGCGTTTGTGGGTTCGATGTTTAATATATAATCCTTCATTTATTAAAGTGTAAGTTTTTATCATTTAAATTAAGTTTACTATATAAACTACGTTTTGTGGGTCCTTAATCACAGCAAATAGCTCTAACGGTTAGTTTCAGCTCCGCGAATATATCAAGACAATTATATACCTCAATCTCAAGTTGTTTCATAGGTATATTGCTTGGACAAACGACATGATATAAAACTTGCTTAAAATTTCCGAATCATAAAAAGACACACAGACTTAGCGCATATATTAGATCTTTGATAACCACGACTTTTTTTTTCTTTTGGTGATAATGTCGAAGTTATTTTCTTTATTTCCTCTAGAACATTTCTATTTATTCCAGGTGACAGACTTTTAATCTTAATCCACCTATGTAATGAAGACGGGTGCGACAAGTGTAGTCCTAGCTGATCCCGTAAAAAGTTGTATCCGGAAGACGAATGGAAAAAAATGCACTGCGAAATCCCCTTCTCCTCTTCGGTGTATTTTTTGTATTCTCAGATAGAATGAGCTTCGAAAATGTCTTAGTATTTTGATCAATACCAAGCGATAAATCAATTTTCTCTTGGATACTCTGCTTTTCACGCACTTGCAGCCTTTTTTTCTTTTAAACGATGAATTTTCTGTAGCAAATTTATTTTCGATTTGCGATTTCCTTTTATTGTTATCCTTAAGCTATTGTTCAATTTCTTAAGCCTGTCAATTCTTTTAATATAAATAGATTGCCTTTTTATACGTGTCTCACAGTTGGCGCAAGTAAATTCAACGTTATCATTGAAACCTTTTTGAAGACAAGTTTAGTTCTTCTACTGTAACATCATTCGAATCCAGTACTAATTTATTGCAGTTTTCATATGTAACCTTAGATCTCGTTGGATCAAAACAAATGAACTTGTCCTCAGATATAGCAACACTTCGATTTAACAAGGGAGAAGGGTAAGCATTTCTGTTTAAATATTTGTTTCTAATAAAGGCATTCTTAAAATGTTTGCTGCATATATAGGGCGTTTTAAGGCTCTATGTGTTCCCGAGACTCCTCTGCTAAAGCTAGCCATTCATCGTATTTAACTGTTCCTTTTTTAGAAAATTTAAATAATTTTCCATCAGGCAATTCATTTTTGGTTATAGAACAGTGAGCAATTGCGCACTTCGTTCTTTCTTGGAGACAATTTTCTTATGCCTTTTAATTTTTAGTATATGTATGTAATAAATATGTATGTTAGTAATTAACCTGAAAATCTAAATGATTGATATTCGAGCAAAATCTCTCAAACCTTCTCTTCATATAAAGGGTGGTTAAGTTTTAAGGGCCGATGTTGATTTTGAATAAAACACAAATTATTTAGGAAATTACTGTCATTTCTTTTTATTATGATAATATTGGTATGGTTCAATTATGTATGGAACAAAATATCGGGCAAATGGCCGCCGCGACCTCGGCGGCACACCTCCATCCGATGGTCCCAATTTTCGATGACGCTGAGGCATAATTGAGGTTCTATGCCGTTAATGTGCCGAATTATCTCATCCTTTACACCTTTTCTTTCAAATAACCATAAAGAAAGAAGTCCAACGGTGTCAAATCACATGATCTTGGCAGCCAATTGACATCGCCACCACGTGAGATAACATGGCCATTGAATTTGTCGCGCAAAAGAGCCATTGTTTCGTTAGCTGTGTGGCAAGTGGCACCATCCTGTTGAAACCACATATCGTCCACATCCATATCTTCCAATTCGGGCCATAAAAAGTTCGTTATCATCTCACGATAGCGAACACCATTCACAGTAACTGCCTGACCGGCCTCATTTTGGAAAAAATACGGCCCGATGATGCCGACAGCCCATAAACCGCACCAAACAGTCACTCTTTGTGGGTGCATTGGTTTTTCGACAATCACTCTTGGATTATCATTCGCCCAAATGCGGCAATTCTGCTTATTGACGAATCCACTGAGGTGAAAATGTGCCTCATCACTGAAGATGATTTTCTTCGAAAATTGATCATCCACTGTTGCCATTTCTTGCCACCATTGTGACCATTGACGACGCTTAAAATGGTCAAGAGGCTTTAGTTCTTGAATCAATTGCACCTTGTAAGCGCGTAAATGCAAGTTTTTATGCATAATGTTCATCAACGACGAGCGTGAGAGGTGTGATTGTTGGGCACGACGACGAGTTGAGGTGGACGGCTCTTCATCCACACTATCGCGAACAGCAACAATATTTTCTGCAGTACGAGCTGTACGAGCATGCACTGGTGTTTTCACATCTCCTACAGACCCGGTTTGCACAAATTTTTGCACGATTTTTCCGATTGTACGCACATTTGGACGATCAAATTGACCGAAAGAATCACGAAATGCACGATATGCATTTTGATTTGAACGCCCATTTTCATAATAAGCCTGAATAACTTTAACGCGTTGCTCGATTGTGTATCTTTCCATGGTTCAAATTGAGTTAGTCTGAAATTGAGAAATGTCAAATGAAATGCAGAAAAAAACTTGACGTTTAGGTGTGGTTCACATTCAACATCGGCCCTTAAAATTTAACCACCCTTTACAACGCATACGCGTTTACAAAACTTCCATTCATGAAAATTTATTCTTTTGCTGCGGTGGTATGGAAATCACAACGTCATGAATCTTCATGTCCCTTCCCGCATAGCCCTTTACACTTCATCACTTCGTTCGTTTACATGTAACAACACACGATGAGAAAAAGAACTTTTCACACACGAGCGAACGGAGTGAGGAAAAAGAAAAAGCTTTATTTGTGGTATTTATTCTGAAAGCTCTCTGTCTGCCAGGACTAAAATATGCTTCATTTTTTTATATGGGCGTGCGACATCTGGGTAGTTTATTATCTGTGCTATCAGCCTATTAAGCAACCTTAGTAAGGTGTAGGAAAATGTATTAAAGAAGCGAATCCTTAGTTAATTGAAGTTCATAAAATTTACCCCTACGACAAATTTTAGACGTCATCATAGTACATTCATCAGGCACTGATAATATGCAACTGGGTTAAAAGAAATCGGTTACAACGGAAATCTAAAGGCATGGCCTTACTAGATACTGAAAAGGCATTTGACTCTGTTTGACATAAATGTCTAATACTCGTATACATAATATTATATATATAATATGATAAGTTTAAACTTTTCGCCATATATCTGTAAAGTCGTATAAAGTTTATAGTCCAGTCGTCATTTCAAAGTACATGCCAATAGTAGTGTTTCTGACTTGATATATTTTTAATCGGGTGTTCCACAAGGCTCAGTTCTTGCTCCAGTGCTGTATAATATTTATACATTTGATATTCCGAAGTTACTGTACCGTGATATCCATTTTTTAGCAGATGGCATCGCAATATTTTCATCTCATGAATTCGCTCTCAATATTGAAAGGAATCTCCCAAATGAAATGCAAATATTAGTAATAGGTTATCACAAATGGAATATCAAATTGAATGAAGGGAAAACCCAAGCTTCTTTTCACAATTCAACAGATAGCTTCAGCTGAATGGAAGTAACATAAATTGCGAGCCCTCTGTTAGATATCTAGGTATTCATTTAGATACCGCGCTAACATTTAAGGACCATATTACTAAAACTATAAAGAAAATAGGAATAGCATTCAATAAATAGAAAATCGATACTTTCCACTGACAACACAATTATACAGTGGCGGTCAATGAAATCGCAGCACCCACATTTTCGGTAACAAATATGGTTTTACGTATGATCGTTTCGTTATTAAGGTTATTTTTTTATTAAATTATTTTCGGCATACAGCAGAACTTTTGAAAATAAGTAAATGGTCGCATAAGCGCGGTGTAAAAACTGCTTAACGATATCCCATTAAAAATATCTATTTTTAACAAAATAAGGCTATTTGCCAAAGCTTACAAATGACTTATAAACAAACGAATTTATTGAATCAAATGTTTTATTTTTTGTTAGTTTATTGGGTAGAGAATATATAGAAGGCAGATTTAATATTTGGTCGATGCACCTTTAGCTGCTATGACGGCGGCAATCCTCCTGGGCATGGACTCAACCAGACTTCTTATTGTATCCATAGAAATTTCTTCATACCAAATTTTTTTTAGTCGCACTTCTAGTTCCTTAACTGAGGAAGGCTTGGTCTTTGATATTTTAACCCCCATTGAATTCCAGAGGTTTTCAATGGGGTTTAAATCGGGGCTGTTTCCCGGCTAACTTAAGGTTTTTATCCCTGCGCTTTCCATAAAATCCCTAACCTGCATTTTAGATGAAACATTTAAGAATAAAAAAACTTATGAAATAACTGCAATATATGTGTAATAAAAAAAAAAATAATAACATACAATTTTCGCTCGGTGGCAGGGAGCGGAGTCGTCTTGAAAAATTACGTCATCAGCGTAAGCGAGATGGTTTTCTAAGGAAGGTATCAGTCTTCGCTCCAATATGTCAATATACTTTTTTGCATTTACAGTTCCACTGATTATGTCTAAATGACCAACCCCATAAAACGAAAAGCATCCCCAAACCATTTTACCAGCGGGATGCTTAACTGTTTTTTTACTGCATTGATCACTGTAGCGCTCTCCATCTTTTCTTCGCACGTAAATCATGCCATCAGAACCGTGAAGGTTGAATTTACTTTCGTCCGAAAAGACGACATTTCTCCAATCCTCCAACGTCCAATTTCGGTGAAATTTGGCCCATTTCATCCGAGCAGCCTTAATTTTTTTTGTAAGCAATAGTTTTTTTGCTGGTTTCCTTGCCAACAATCCCCCTTCTCTTAAGCGTCTGCGAACTGTTTCCACACTAATTTGTATATTCGAATTTTCCTCGAGGTCCCTTCGAATCTCTGTAGCAGTTTTAAACCGGTCACGTAGGCTCATATTCACAATATATCGGTCTTGTGAGGCAGAAGTTTTCTTTTGTGAGCCTGACCCCTTCTTTCTCTCAAAATTCCCAGGATTCTCTACATTTTTCCTTAAAACGCGGTCCACCGTCGTGCTATGACGTCCTATTTTCCTGGATATTTCCCTCGCAGACAATCCACCTTTGGAAAGACCCACAATCCGCGCCTTTTCTGTAGGCGTCAATTTTGACATTTTCGACACTTTTTTTTTAAATTCTTCTTACACTTAAAATACTTCTTTACTCATCAAAAAGTTAACACCAAATGAACGATAATGCAGCACGAGAGCATCGCCTATACCAATAAAAAATAACGGTACCACTTGGAAGCAATGCGAAGGAAAACGGTTAGTTTTTTCGGTTGCTGCGATTTCATTGACCGTCATTGTATATATTCATTATTTATTTATCTATTATTTATTTAGTTATTTTTTATTTATTTATTTGTTATTATTCAGTTATTTGCTTTTTTATTTATTTTCTCATATATTTACTTATTTATTCATTTGTATACATATATGCAATATATACTTTTTTTTTATTTTCTTCATTTATATTTATTTTCCTTCAGTTTGTCTTATTGTCTTGCTATACGTTCCTTAAAGAAATCAAAATAATGTTTCAGTAGAAAAATACAATACCAAATTATCAAATCTATGTAAAATGTTCCGTAACAAAAATTCTGTAAAAACATTTGTATACACAATAAAAATATCTATCTGTATCTATCTATCTATACTTCTGTCAAACGAAAACCCTGCACTCCCTGACCAAAATTCTGCATACGCCAATGCCGTTAGTACTACAAGAACTTAAAAAGTAAATACCTCCACAGGATTACTGACAAGCGACATATGTTGGTTTTTACCTAGGGATCTCAAGCGACTATATTTCGAAAAAAGAGAATTTTGGACTTTTGAATTTGATTTCGGATTTTTGAATATATTGGCGAAATATTGGGATCCATTTTTATAACAATAAAATTTCTCGCTCAAATACTTGTTTTTAATTTGTTCCCTCATTGTGTCAAAATTTCGATTTGTTAATAGCGTTTTTTTTCTTTTGGAAGTTATTGAACGCAGTAGCAAAGTCATATAAAGAGAAAAGGGACAGCAATAGCAAGTTGTTTCCTTCCAATGTCATACGAAGCCGACCAAAACCTAATGTTTGTTTTTCTTTTTTCTAGTTTTCAAATAAACTGTTATTTACACTTTAACAAAAGTAATATGTACATATTATTTAATTGCGAATGAATTTTTGTTTATACATACATACATGTGTATTTTATTGAGGCCCATTTTGGGCGACTTTTCAAATTTCCCATCGATAAATCTGGGCCTCTCTAATGGACGGTACGACTTTTCAAATGAATCTATCAGATTGTCTCCGTCTGCTTTGCTGACCACATAATTTCGCTGCCAGACTTTGGATCAATTCAAAATACACAGTCTCATTTAAACTCGTATTGATCCACACAAAAAAAAAACCCACATCTAATTCTTAGGGTTTATCTTAATGAGAGTGCAAAGATAAAACGAATACATTGACAAATTTTCAACTTAATCCACAATGCAATAGCTTTCTACATTCTCTGCCTCCTTCAATAATAATTAAGGAAAATCCAGCTATTACAAAAAAGCCTAACTAGTAAAATTAAACCAATCCGCCGCAGTCATAAATTGATTAGTCTTCTCAGCTTCTATGAGTGGAAATTAACTCCACTGCTCGATTAAGATTTTCCGCAAAATCAACGGAAGGGCAATTTTCATTTGGACTGACTAGCAATTTACGTAATTAAGTCCCATTCGAAGGCTGGATGCTTAGTTTTCATCTCCAAACCTTCAGATAAGGTAGCTGCAAGCCAACAGTATAACCGAACTAATTTACTTTGTTACTAGCTGCAAACAGAATTCTCCATTGACATTATTATCATCATCGTTATGGAGTCGTGTGACAAATCTAGGACTTGTTCGTAATTGAAGGAAATACAATTTTATCTTCCATTCGATAGTCATGTCTCCGGAAACCATTAGCCGATAATTGGAGGTTTTCCAAAAATATCCACATTCATTGACTTCAACGATTTTGTTAATTGGTGGCTAAGAGCAATGAAAGAAACTGGTACAGTTTCGAATCAGGGCGAGGAGATGAGGACAGTTTGAATTTTAATTGGATTGAAATGGAAGAAATGGGAGGAAGATTGCTAATGTGTCGATTTCAAAAGAATATTCATTTTTACCTCTAACTGTTATGCTGAAACGGAGATTGGTTTTTAATTGATTTGTAACAAAGTTCATTAATGTAGAAATTAATTTGACCGGAAGGTCAGTTAAAGCTAGTTTAATCGAAGAATTTCCAATTTCTGTACTTCGATTAGCTCACACCACATATATAATTAAACTTGAGATTTTTTGGAAGTGCTTAAGGTATAGAGGTTTCTATAAGTTTTCCATTGAGAAAAAGGGTTAGCTCGAGTTGTCATTTTGATCGAATTGACCAAATCCTGTCGATGTGACATAACCAATTAAAACACAGCCCAATGGTCCTTTGGCTAACAATCTATTTCCTTAAATTGAATTTAATTTAAATTGAATTATATTCATGTTCAAAACCTTTTTCTTTCTCCATGAGAATATGACTGCAGTAATTTGTTGTAAAACTTAAGGGCTAATGTAATTTAACTCTAGTCTTCTATATATGTATATAAAAATGAATGTTTGTCTGTATGTCCTTTATAGAATCGTAAACTATACATTTGATCATGTGATGATCTTTAGCAAAGTTGTTGTGCATGAGCCCACGAAGGTTTCTGAGTTGGTACGACCAATTTTTAACAGATGTCGCCACTGTCATTCCAATGAATTTCATATATTGCCGTGACAGTTCATGCTGATTTGAATTGAAACGAAAACAGCGAACGAATGATGACGTTTCGAGTTGTGGGTGACATAAGAATTTATGTAAATTGTGAAATTCATGTCCGGCTCACATTGAACAGACAATATTGTCGTTTTTTGAATAGTTTTGTGCACTTCATTGTGAGTTAAATTAATTTAGATAAATAATTCAATCGAATTGAATTTTCGTAGTTTCCGTGAGCTGATTTTATTCATTCTCTACAGTGAACTCACGAAGATCATCGAATGTGTATGTGAAGGATCTGACTGCTGATTGACGTTCCGAACGCATTTGCTGTGCAGTTTTTTTTTCGGATATCATCGTGAGTGGATTTAAAATCGATTTCAACAATTCTCGAATGCTGACTTTTTTCACTTCAAATTTTCCTCAGCGAAAACGACGATCATGACAATCACCGTCAATATTAACATTTCCATCCGTGTGTGAACAGCCGGTTCAATTGGATTGGATACATTGTGAGATTCGGATTGCTGATTGACATCTAATAAATTCAAACGCATTTTTCACGTCGTTCCCGTACAATTATGCCTCCAAAGCGACAAGCAATTGGCCGATCTACACCTCAAGCACGGAAGAAAAGAGCATTACGAGCCTCAGAATCAGACGAGCAACGAGCATTAAGGCTGGAAAATCTTCGAGTACAAGCCGCTGAGACCCATTCGTCTGAATCATCTGAACAACGAGAAGTAGGGTTAGAAACTGATCGAATACGTACTACTCAGGCCCGTTCGTCTGAGACATCTGAACAACGGGAAAGAAGGCTGCAAAATGTTCGAATAAGCACCGCTCGATCAAGACGAACATTGCACGCTGATTTAAATCTTGGTGCATTCCATTATAACAGTAATAATGATTACAGTCTTCATCCAAGTGTCGTCATTGGAAAAATGGATAAAATTTGCATGTATTGTAGCGCTCTCAAATTTAGGAACGAAACGCCAGGAATGTGCTGCTCCAGTGGAAAAGTTAAACTGCCAGAATTACATCCACCACCCGAACCACTATCAACGTTGCTATCAGGTGTTACACGTGAGTCGAAGCATTTCTTGGAAAACATCCGCAAATACAATTCATGTTTCCAAATGACATCGTTCGGTGCAACGAACATCGTGCGCGAAAATTACATGCCAACATTCAGAGTCCAAGGGCAAATTTATCATCGTGCCGGATCGCTTCTACCATTGCCGGACGCAGATCACAAGTTTCTTCAAATTTATTTCATGGCAAACAGTGATGAACAAATTGAACAACGATGTCATTACAATGCGGGCACTAGACGAGAAATCGTGGCTGCGTTACAAGCCCTTTTCGATCAACACAATGAATTAGTTCAGATGTTTAAAACCGCCATTCAACGAATGCCAGCCGATGACTACGCAGTTGTAATTCGAGCAGACAAAAGACCAGATGGTAAAACAAGAAATATTATGTATCCCACAGCACTTCAATAAATATCGAATTGAAACGAAACGCTGCAATCTCACAATTTTTTCGAAATGAACAAAATCAATAAAATGACTCAAAATGAATTGAATATTTGTGTAATGTCTTTCCTTCAAATTTATTTTAGTTGGTGGCGTTGCAACGCGCGCAGGGTACAGCTAGTTTTAAATAAAGAGCACGACTGGATGTACTTCCTCCATATACACTGATGGACAAAAGTATTCGTAAAATGGTATTGTCTGACAAAAATATATTTATAAATGATATTTCTTTTTTTATTGTTTAAAAGATTAGTTCCTAACGTAAACATAAAACTACTTAAATGAACAATTCATTTTTGCAATACTCGTAACTGTAAATAAACAAAAATAACAAAACAATTCAAATTTCACATGGACAAAAGTATTCGTACGAGTAATTCATAAAAACTTTATAAAATTATTCGAAAATTCAATTAGTTAATAATTTGTTTAGTTTCCTTTTTGTTTTAAAACTGCTTGCAGTCTATTTGACATGGAGTGCCCTAAATTCTTTGTAACATCGGAGCCTACGAGGGCAAGGTGAAAAGTTCTCGGCCTGACGCAGAGATGGCGTTCCAATCAGCAAAAATTTATGTTTCCTGCCTGGATGCACTTCTCATTAGTTCGTATGACAAGTTTCAACTTTTTCTCTCAATTAGTTTCTTTACACGAATTTTTGCAGTAGACGTCTTGCGTGTTTTTCGTTAAAGTGGATAAACTTGAATATCGTGCGGTGATAAAATTCTTCGTTTTGGATGGGTTAACCCCTAAGGAAATTCATCCAAAGTTGACAAAAGTTTACGGGGACTCTGCTCCTTCCATGTCGACCGTTAAAAAGTGGGCAGCTGAATTTAAACGTTGTCGCACGTCCCTCGAAGATGACCCACGTGAAGTACGGCCAATAACCGCAACCACACCCGAAATCATCAAAAAAGTGCATGATATCGTGTTGGACGATAGCCGAGTGAAGGTGAGTGAGATAGCTGAGCCTGTGTGTATATCGGAAGAGAGGGTGCGAAACATCTTGCACAAAATCACCCTTTCGGGTAGGGGTTAGAATATACCCGAGGTAGGGAAGCCTGTCGTAAGAGGCGACTAAAATCCACCCTCCGTATACCGAGTATGGCGTATACAAAAACACGCAATGAACCAAACGAAAGATATAAATACCCCAGGTGGCAGTCCTGGTACACTGGAAACTCCACCCTCTTCGGAGGTCGGCTCTACGGATTCTGGGGAGAGCCATTTATTGCGTTCATCTGACCCTTTTAAAAAAGGTACTAGGGTAGTTAGATCTCCGACGTCAAGATCTACCATAAAAACGTGCGGAACTAGAAGTCCAGCGACGTCGATAGTGTCGGCGCAAGAACAACGGACTTCAGCGAAATTTCAAAGCCTAACGGACGAAAATACGGAACTCCGGGCCAGGCTAAGTAAAATTGAACTTCTCTGCGAAGAACTAAGAAAGGAATTAAATGTACTTAAAGCAGAAAATGAAATATTAAATGATACATCGAAACCTCGTAATGAGTCTGCTGCGAGTTCAAACGTCCCCGATAACACGGATTATAAAACGGATGATGAAGAACTAAGTCGGGAAACCAATTGGATTCTAAAAAAACGACCACTCAAGAAACGAAAAGCTGGCTCTGGCCGAAATGTTAACGAGGCAAGAAAACACGCAAAATAAACTTGAAGGTAAAGAACAGCCTGACAAAATAAACACGCGTGCCGAAGAAAATCCACGATATAAGGTACGACGACCGCCACCAATATATGTGATCGGAATTGCAGACTATAATAAACTGCATTCTTTTCTCAAACCTTTGTTGCTATCCGATTTTGAAGTAACATCGCTCAACAACAACTAATGGAAAGTAAACGTAAAGGACTCAGACAGTTACCGCTCAGTATCTAATAAACGGAATACTGAAAAAATCCAGTGGTATACGTATGAAAATAAATCTGAAAGACCGATACGAGTCGTAGCTAGAGGACTTAATGCCTCACGCCGAAAGGAAGATGTTGTTCACGATTTGAAGAACAAAAACTTTAAAATCGTCGATGCAGTAAACTTAATTAAACGGGAAAAGCAAAAATTGGAAGGCGAGGAAACGATGTTTAAGTGCGAGCTTCCTCTTTTTATGCTAACCTTTGATAAGGCTGAGAGTTTAGATAAGATTTACGAAATAAGAACAATTCTGAATTTTTTTTTTTTTCCGAGAGGGTGAAAATCTTCTAAGACACCATAAGGCCCGACCGCGCGTGCTTATGGTAGTGTGAGATTTTTACTCACTAGAAACACCACTCTTCAAGATTAATACTACAACTAAGCCGACGCTTATCCAGCAGTTTTATTTTCGCTTACGAGACTCGTGATTTTTGGAAAAAGATGTTCGTATGTAATTTAAAAAAGAATGTAGCGCTTTAGACAGGTTAAATTCCAATGAAAGTTCCTGCTGTTTTCACGACCGGCATATAATATGACGCGAGGTCAAAAGGTTTTGTCCTTTGCAGACGACGAATTGAATTGTTCGCGACAAGTAGTTGAATGACGGTACTGTTACAATGGCCGTGAACACGATCTTTGTGTTTACGAGCAAAATTTGTTATCTCTTCGACAACGCTCGGAATTCCCGGGTCCCGATGAATATCTTCGTTACGTACGTACCACGGTGCGCTAACGATCGTTCTAAGAACTTTATTTTCAAAAGTTTGTAGGATGTTTCTATTGCTTTTCCTGGTACAACCCCATAGTTGTAGACCATACGTCCACACTGTCTTTACCACTTGCTTATAGATAAGCAGTTTGTTACGTAGACTCAACTTCGAATGTTTTCCGAGCAATCAGTACTTTTGTCGGTATTTGTTTTCGAGCTCGTCGCGTTTCTTTTTTAAGTGCGATTTCCATTTAAGCTTAACATCTTGAGTCATTCCTAGATATTTTGCTTCGTTCGCGTATGGTATTTGAGTCGAGTTTAAATATACGGGTAATCTGTCCACTTTTTTGTAGGTAAAGTTGACGTGAGTAGATTTACTTTCGTTCAGCACAATACGCCAAGAATTCGACCAAGCGTGGACTTTGTTAACAGCATGTTGCAGCTTTTCAGTTGCTGCTTCAATTGTATCGCCCGTTGTCAATATCGCCGAATCGTCCGCAAACGTGGCGACGACGCAGTTTCTTTCCTGCGGGATAGCACGCGTGTAGAGTACATATAGAAGTGGGCCGAGGACACTTCCTTGTGGGACTCCGGCCGCAATCTCCTTGAACTCAGAGTAATCATTTCCGTGCTTAACACGAAAAAGTCTTTCGGTGAGGTACGATCGTAAAATTAGAAAGAGTTGCCATGGCAGTAGTCGTTGCAATTTATACTCCAAAGTTTCGTGCCAAACCTTATCGAAAGCTTGTGAGACGTCAAGAAATACACCACAACAAATCTTTTTTTCTTCGAGAGTTTTCTCAATCACGTCAGTTATTTTGTGGACTTGGTCGATTGTTGAATGTTTGACTCTAAATCCAAATTGGTGGTCAGGAATGAGACGTCTTTCTTTGATTACGGGTTGTAGTCGTTTTGAAAGTAGTTTTTCGAATATTTTAGAGATAATCGGCAATAGGGAAATAGGCCGATATGATTTCTTCTCATTCAAAGGTTTGCCTGGTTTCGGGACC
>OY720429.1:65815995-65928065 GCA_963082735.1 Pocota personata | reverse complement strand
ATGGCGTATACAAAAACATGCAATGAACAAAACGAAAGATATAAATACCCCAGGTGGCAGTCCTGGTACACTGGAAACTCCACCCTCTTCGGAGGTCGGCTCTACGGATTCTGGGGAGAGCCATTTATTGCGTTCATCTGACCCTTTTAAAAAAGTTACTAGGGTAGTTAGATCTCCAACGTCAAGATCTACCATAAAACGTGCGGAACTAGAAGTCCGGCGACATCGATAGTGTCGGCGCAAAAACAACGGACTTCAGAGTAAATCCAAAGCCTAACGGACGAAAATACGGAACTCCGGACCAGGCTAAGTAAAATGGAACTTCTCTGCGAAGAACTAAGAAAGGAATTAAATGTACTTAAAGCAGAAAATAAAGCATTTAATGATACATCGAAACCTCGTAATGAGCCTGCTGCGAGTTCAAACGTCCCCGATAACACGGATTATAAAACGGATGATGAAGAACTAAGTCGGGAAACCAATTGGATTCTAAAAAAACGACCACTCAAGAAACGAAAAGCTGGCTCTGGCCGAAATGTTAACGAGGCAAGAAAACACGCAAAATAAACTTGAAGGTAAAGAACAGCCTGACAAAATAAACACGCGTGCCGAAGAAAATCCACGATATAAGGTACGACCACCGCCACCAATATATGTGATCGGAATTGCAGACTATAATAAACTGCATTCTTTTCTCAAACCTTTGTTGCTATCCGATTTTGAAGTAACATCGCTCAACAACAACTAATGGAAAGTAAACGTAAAGGACTCAGACAGTTACCGCTCAGTATCTAATAAACGGAATACTGAAAAAATCCAGTGGTATACGTATGAAAATAAATCTGAAAGACCGATACGAGTCGTAGCTAGAGGACTTAATGCCTCACGCCGAAAGGAAGATGTTGTTCACGATTTGAAGAGTGATGTGAGTGAACCTTGGTATACGGTCGTGTTTTAAAGGCGCTCTGTGATTATCTGATTTATTTCCCCAGTTTAAAAGTTTAATTTACTCCAGCGTAAATAACCCATTTAAGCAATAAGACAGTGACTTTTTATGAACATCTAGAAGAGTAAAAGTGTATTAGGTACTAATTCTATTTATTCAATTTTATTTTTTCATTTCTTTATCCAAATCGAATCGATTACACCTTAATATGCATGTGTGTAATCATTGTGGTGATTCTCTCCCCGCTGACGGAGATTTTGCGGTATGCATGAAATGCACCCGTAAACTTCACTTTGAATGTACCACGGTAACAGAAAAATCGTGGAGAACAATGGGTGCAAGGAGGGAAGTGTGGAAATGTCAGGTCTGCCGAAGTGGTGGTGATGGCCCAATTGCTGCTGCTACCTCCAGCAATGTGTTGGTGTCCTTACCACTAACACCAGAGGTACAAGCGGCAAAAAGAGTACGAGCAGCATGCGCAAGAAGTCCCGAGATTTCCCACTCCAATGTTGATAATGAATCTGCAGTTATAGCAGAGATCAAACTAATGAGAGAGGAAATGAAAGAAATTGCGAACAGCTGTGAATTTGTTGCAAAAAAATACGACGAGCTGAATTCAAACCTAATTAAAAACAATTACTTAATGGAATGCATGACAAAGGAAATAGCTGATCTTAAAGAGTGCAACAAAAGAAAAGATGAAATCATTGATAATATGCATCACCAAATAAACACATTAGAACAGCAAATGTTGAAAAACAATGTCGAAATAAAAAATATCCCGCCTTCTGCTAATGAAGATCTTGTGGGAATCTTGAAGGGAATAGGCAAAACTATAGACTACACTATTGAAGAAACAAATATCATCGATATATTCAGAACAAACACAAAAAACCCGGAAAAATCAACAATCCTAGCATCTTTCTCATCGAATGCTCACAAAACTCAATTTATGAGACACGTCCGCGCAAATCGCAACATAAAACTAAAGAAAATAATTGAGAACAGCAACAACCCAGTGAAACAGATCACAAGCATGCCTGATAATACGGTTTACATCAACAATCAGCTGACCAGTTACAACAAAAATCTAATGTGGATGGCAAAGCAAAAAGCAAAACAAGAAAATTGGAGCTTTGTATGGGAGAGTGCCGGGAAAATATTGGCGAAACAGAACGAAAGAAGCCAATCGGTTTTGATAAGCACCGTTAATGACGTCGACAAAATTAAACGTCCACAATAATATTTTGATTTTTACGAATGCAGTATAAAGAAGTCCAAAAACTGTTTACAAAGATGGATGACACAAATATTATTGAAGATGTGTATGTTAACGTAAATTGTAAGGTGATACATGGTTTTAGCGGCATCAATTTAAATGAAATGAAGGAAACTAATTCATGCTGCTTATATCATAATATAAGATCAATCCGAAAAAACTGGAACTCATTTTGTCTTAATATAAAAGAAATGATACAGTATTTAAAATTAATCGTTCTTGTTGAAATTAATATAAAAAAAAAAGAGGAAAACAAAATGTATAATATTGAGGGTTTTACAGCAAAATTTCTCAATAGACCTGAGCAAAGGGGCGGTGGTATTGCCATATTTGTTAAAAATAATATTAAATTTGATCATATTCCTGTTGATAGCGTTTCATATGAATGTTTGTTAGTCCAAATCCCGTCTGAGAATAAATACATACTTGGAGTTTATAGACCACCTGGGTTTAGTACTGCACAATTTAACCAAGAATTCGAAAATAATCTTGCACAAATTGAAAAAAGGAATAATATTATAATAATGGGAGACTTTAATATCAATGTTCATGACTACGATAAAAATCACGTTAAGGATTACCTAGAGATACTATCATCGAACGGGTTGACCAATGTTATAAACGTAAATACTAGAGTCGATCTGAACAGAGGAACATCCACCTTATTAGACCACATTCTTGTACGTAACTCTAAAATTCCTCTTGAAATGAAGTCCGCTGTTATTGAGTGTGGTTTGTCCGATCACTACCCACTTTTATATTATGATCGTACTAATTCTCCAATTAATATAGAACAGGATTACACACGGTCTTTCATATGTAAAAGAAAGGTCAACGAATATATTGTTTCTACTGATTGGGAGTCTTTTCTAAATGAAACCGACGTTGACCAATTATACGAGAACTTTTGCGCGAAACTGCAACAGATTTACCAGAAAGCTACAAAGTCTATGATAGTAAAAAACAAATATAAACAAAATCTTTGGATGTCGAGCGACCTAATTGAAGGATGTAAGAAAAGAGATAGCCTCTATCGTAAATGGAAAAACAACCGCCTAAATAAATCATATGAAGTAGAATATAAAACCTTCAGAAATCAATTAAACAGAAAAATACTACAACAAAAATCTAACTTTTACAAAAACAAATTTAACGAATTAAGGTTAGACCCACGCAAAACATGGAATCTTATAAATGAAATTATGGGAAGGAAAAAGGCTAGTGTCGATGAATTTATTCTTAAAAACTGTTGTCCAAATAAATGTTTAAATGTCTTAACAAACGAATTTGCTGAAAGCTTCTCTGAACAATCGATCCGAATTCTACACAATTGTAACACAGTTACCTCAACGCATGTTATTACTTCGATAACTAATTCGATCTACTTAGATGACACAGATGCTGAAGAGGTTCGTAATATTATTAAACACATGGATATTAATAAGTCTCCAGGAGCAGATAACATCAGAGCAGTTGATATACAAATGCATGTTAATAAATTTGCTCCAATAATTGCAAAAATAATCAACCTCAGTTTAGTGCAATCAAAGATTCCTCAACTTCTTAAGACTGCGGTGGTACGTCCAATATATAAAGGTGGCTCCAAAAAATTAATCAACAATTACAGGCCAATATCGATTTTGCCAATAATAGAAAAATGTTTAGAAGAAGTCGTGACAAGAAGATTAATAAGTTTTATAGAAACCAATTCCTTAATTCATGAAAAACAATACGGATTTCAGAAAAACAAAAGCACAGGAAAACTTCTGGGTGAATTTTCGAACACAGTCAATGAAAGCTTGAATAAAAACCATCACGTTCTTGTTTTATTTATGGATTTTAGTAAAGCCTTCGATACTCTGGATCATCAAAAATTATTAGTAGCCCTGGAAAAAATTGGTATTCGCGGTGCACTAAGAAACTGGCTGGGTGATTACCTGAACTCGAGAACGTTCTGTGTCAAAATTGAACAAAATGTCAGTATAAAAAGGTCAGTCAAATATGGAGTACCCCAGGGATCAAAATTGGGCCCAATACTATATATTCTCTACACTAATGAATTGTTACGAGTTTTCGAAAATAGCACCCCTTTCGCCTATGCTGACGACACAGCAATAGTCGTTCGACATAGATGCTTACAGACAGCTACTTCGATAATGCAGAATGAGTTTACTAATGCGGTTAAATGGTGCCATGATAATGGACTAGTAATCAACCCATCCAAAACCAAAATGATGCACATTCGTGGTACACATCAACCAGCGACAGGGAATCACATACTTCTCAAAAATGATTCGTGCCCAAGCGCAGCTCCTAGTCAACCTATTGAAATCGTTGAAAACTTTAAGTATCTAGGGATAATAATTGACAGCCATTTTATATGGGATAAACATATCGACAACTTACGTTTGGACTTAAGAAGAGCTCTTTATGGTCTAGCACATCTAGGATACTACTCAACACAGAGTGTCCTAAAACAAGTCTACTACGCCCTGTTTGAATCGAAGCTGAGATACGGTATACTTGCGTGGGGCAATGCTTCAGATACACATTTATTGAAGCTACAACGGCTGCAAAATAAGGCCCTTAAACTCATCAGAGCTGCAAACTCGCGCCTCATACATAACATTACACCTTTTATAGTTCTGGAAGTCAAGAGTATATTTAAGATGACGGTGTTGCTGGAGTACTACGACGATGTACGTTTCAAGAAGTCCATCAATCACGAGCAAAACACGAGAAGACGCGCACAAGGAATGTTACAAATTCCAAGATCGCACAACATATATGGTAGAAGGCAATTGCTATGCAGTTTTCCAAGGCTGTTCAACGAACTTCCAGCTAACTTAAGAAATATTAGAAACTTTAAAGTCAGAAAAAAACTCTTAAAAAAATTCTTTTTATCTTAAACCCCGTCAAAACTTATAATATCCTTAATTAATACATACATAAAACTATTAAGCAAAAATTTAATTTATAAACTAAAAAACTAAAACAAAAATGTTAAAAGGTTAACTCACTATATAGATACTAAATTTTTTGATATGTAATCTTCTGCAGAAAAGCCACTTAGGCTTCGCGGGAAACACAACTATTGTTAAAACTTACTTGAATAAATAAAATTACAAATTACAATTACAATTATGCTAACCTTTGATAAGGCTGAGAGTTTAGATAAGATTTACGAAATAAGAACAATTCTGATTTTTTTTTTTTTTTTTCCGAGAGGGTGAAAATCTTCTAAAGACACCATAAGGCCCGACCGCGCGTGCTTATGGTAGTGTGAGATTTTTACTCACTAAAAACACCACTCTTCAAGATTAATACTACCACTAAGCCGACGCTTATCCAGCAGTTTTGTTTTCGCTTACGAGACTCGTGATTTTTGGAAAAAGATGTTCGTATGTAATTTAAAAAGAATGTAGCGCTTTAGACAGGTTAAATTCCAATGAAAGTTCCTGCTGTTTTCACGACCGGCATATAATATGACGCGAGGTCAAAAGGTTTTGTCCTTTGCAGACGACGAATTGAATTGTTCGCGACAAGTAGTTGAATGACGGTACTGTTACAATGGCCGTGAACACGATCTTTGTGTTTACGAGCAAAATTTGTTATCTCTTCGACAACGCTCGGAATTCCCGGGTCCCGATGAATATCTTCGTTACGTACGTACCACGGTGCGCTAACGATCGTTCTAAGAACTTTATTTTCAAAAGTTTGTAGGATGTTTCTATTGCTTTTCCTGGTACAACCCCATAGTTGTAGACCATACGTCCACACTGTCTTTACCACTTGCTTATAGATAAGCAGTTTGTTACGTAGACTCAACTTCGAATGTTTTCCGAGCAACCAGTACTTTTGTCGGTATTTGTTTTCGAGCTCGTCGCGTTTCTTTTTTACGTGCGATTTCCGTTTAAGCTTAACATCTAGAGTCATTTATAGATATTTTGCTTCGTTCGCGTATGGTATTTGAGTCGAGTTTAAATATATGGGTAATCTGTCCACTTTTTTGTAGGTAAAGTTGACGTGAGTAGATTTGGTTTCGTTCAGCATAATACGCCAAGAATTCGACCAAGCGTGGACTTTGTTAACAGCATGTTGCAGCTTTTCAGTTGTATCGCCCGTTGTCAATATCGCCGTATCGTCCGCAAACGTGGCGACGACGCAGTTTCTTTCCTGTGGGATAGCACGCGTGTAGAGTACATATAGAAGTGGGCCGAGGACACTTCCTTGTGGGACTCCGGCCGCAATCTCCTTGAACTCAGAGTAATCATTTCCGTGCTTAACACGAAAAAGTCTTTCGGTGAGGTACGATCGTAAAATTAGAAAGAGTTGCCATGGCAGTAGTCGTTGCAATTTATACTCCAAAGCTTCGTGCCAAACCTTATCGAAAGCTTGTGAGACGTCAAGAAATACACCACAACAAATCTTTTTTTCTTCGAGAGTTTTCTCAATCACGTCAGTTATTTTGTGGACTTGGTCGATTGTTGAATGTTTGACTCTAAATCCAAATTGGTGGTCAGGAATGAGACGTCTTTCGTTGATTACGGGTTGTAGTCGTTTTGAAAGTAGTTTTTCGAATATTTTAGAGATAACCGGCAATAGGGAAATAGGCCGATATGATTTCTTCTCATTCAAAGGTTTGCCTGGTTTCGGGACCATTATAATCCCTGCGACTTTCCATTGTCTCGGAACGTAGAGCAATCTGAACGAAGCGTTAATCAAATATAGCAGTTTGATAAGAGCTTTATTCGGTAATTCCTTGACCACCTGCGCCGGTATCAAGTCGTAACCCGCTGCTTTTTTAGTCTTTAGATTTTTAATCACTTCCCTCAGTTCAATTAATGCAACTTTTTTTAAGTAGTCAGATGTCGTGGCTGGGGAGTCGGGCGTTATCAAAGGGCCATCGAATGGCTTAAACGTATCTTCTAAGTGCAAAGCACGATTTTCTTTATCGCTCTTGGCCCAAGTTCTATCGTTTTTTCGAATTGGTGGCGCTTGCATTTGAGGTTTCCGGATGCCTTTTAGTGCTTTCCAAAGTGAATAATTTGATTATCTTCCAGTGGAGAGATTTTCAAGGTAGGTCGCTATCTTATTGCTTTTAAATTCCCGAATACTATCTCTAAGGCGATTGCATAGTCGGTTAAGGATCTTTTTATGCTGCGGTGCACGAGTGATTTGCCATTCCTTTCGTGCTTTTCTTTTCTCCCTCACCAGTTCAATGATTTCACTTGGATACTTTTCGTTGCGGTTAATTTTATAGCTTCTAGAAGGAGTGTTTTTCCATGCTGGCTCTTTGGATTGCTTCAACGAAACGACCAACTTCGTCCTCTAGTTCACAAGGTGTTTTAAGTGATACATTTAAGGCGATATTTGTTTCGCAATCATTTCTAAAGCCCTCCCAATTTGTTCTATTGCTAGTAAGTCTTGGAGGTCCTTCTTTCTTGATCAACGCTTCACCAAGTAATAAAATTACCGGAGAGTGATCAGAAGAGAGATCAAAACTTTCTTCTACTGTAATAAATTTATCGTAAATACCTTTTGAAAAGAAAAAATCGATAAGATCGGGAATTTTTTCTGAGTCGGTTGGCCAATAGGTGGGTTTTCCTGACGAATAAAAACAACAACCGAATTCATTTGCCACTTCGTAGAGAATTTTTCCTTTAGAAGATGTACATCTTGATCCCCAGGAAGTGTGATTCGCGTTGAAATCTCCACCAATAAGGAAATTTGAACCAAGGGCATTGAAGACATGAAAGTAGTCGTCTTTTTCAAGCGAGCAACGCGGCGGACAGTAAACAGACTCTATATTGTAGCTCAAGGGTTTATTTTTAACCCTCACCGCGCACAACTGAAGTTTTTCCAGCTCTATGTTTATATCGACCGAGTGTTCGATGTTAGTTTTAATGAATAAGGACGAACCGCCCCGCGCTCTATCAGAAGGATAATAGGCGTGATAACCAGCGTAGCCTCTTATCTTTGTTTGTGATTCCCTTGTTAGATGGGTTTCGGAGATCAAACATATGTCGATATTTTCTCTCATTAGAAAAATTTCTAATTCGTTAAATTTTTGTAGGAGTCCGTTTGCATTCCATGTTATAATTTTAAGCAAAGAGTTCATATCTACTTAAATTTAGATATAAGATTAGCCATACAAAAGCTTTCGATGTTGCTGAGTCGTTCGAGAATTCTTTTGTTCGTTTCACATTGCAGCCTGAGAATATGTCAGAAAACTGGGATTCGTTGGCTTATCCGAGGTTATTTTTCGTTCAGTCTTTTTAGTGGACGACTTCGACGTACTTTTTATCAGCTTAGAGGGCTGATTGACTGGCTTAAGTGCCTGCACTGCTGATTCGAGCGTCCTATCAGTCGGCTTAGGAGTCTGTACAACTGGCTTACGAGCCCGCTCAGTTTGCTTAGCAACGCGCTCTACCGACTTAGGAGCCCGATCGACTGTTGTCGTTCCCCGCACAGTCGGCCTTGTAGATTTTCTCCGTTGCATCCGTAGTTCCTTTGCGACCTCGCAAAAGTGATAATTTGCTGGGTGCCTTCCTTTGCAGTTAGCGCAAGTTGCTTTTTCATTTTTGCTTAGACTGCAATTTTTAAAAGAGTGTTTTCCAGCATACTTAACGCAGCACGACTCTTTCCGACAGTACGCCTGCGTATGATTAAACGCTTGGCAACGCTTGCATTGAGGGATTGTCTTCGTGTTGACACGTAGCGGCTCGATTTTAACGACCATACTCATGATTGTACGAATATTGTATATCTTTTCCTGGCTTTCCGTTTTATCAAACGATAGCACAAAAAGCGGAAGTTTACGTTTCACTATACCTTCTTCTCCACGATCGGGTCGTTTTCTCTCTTTTTTTAAAAGGTTCACAGCGTCAAGAATGTTATAACCTCTATCGCGTAAATCACCTATAACGTCTTCTTTAGCACATGATGGATGAAGTCCTCTAGCTACGACCCTCAAAGGTCTCTCAGACTTGTCTTCGTAAGTATGCCATTGAATTTTTTTTTGAAGCAAAGGTACTTTATTCTCTGATTGAAGTTTTTCTACTTTACTTTTGAGCTCCCGTTGAGGGTTATGGTTTCGCTTGAGAGACAGAAGACAGCATTGTGTTTTGGAAGCATTAAATTCCACTCTGTTGGTTGAACCCCATTTAATTATGCTGTCCAGGTCGGAATTTAAAGTGTTTAACATACGTTGCCGTTCCCCTTCTACGGCCGAAGAGCAAGGACCTGAGTTAGGGAACGAATATGAAAAACTGAGGGTACTATCATCAGCGAAGGAATGGATTGGATTAGAAGTCGCAGACTAGAGATCATTTATAAAAATGAGAAAGAGAGTCGGAGACAAAACAGAGCCTTGGGAAACACCAGCATTTATTTGGTGAATGCTAAATGAAAGAACAACGCGTTTTCATTGTTGAGCAATACTTTAAAAATAGTGAAGGTTTGGTCTTCATCAACTGTGAAGAGATTAATTCCAAAATTCAGGGAGACTGGATCAAACAGTGATCTTAGACACTCTGGCCATCCTTCCAACAAGTCGTTCAACACAAAATATCGAAGCAGTTCGTGAGAGTATTGTTGAGACTCTCACCAACACACATCAATATGACACCGTGGTCAAGAATTGGACATTTCGAGAAGTTCTCTACAGCAAGAAAGATTTGCATCTTCATGCATACAAAGTGCAAGACGGTGCCACATTCTATACAGGCCGAAAAACAATTCAATAATTTCCTGGTCGTGTAATTTCCTGTTTTAGTGATCAGAATTGGCCACCCAGATCATGCGATTTAACGCGGTTGGACTTTTTTCTTTGGGATGTTTTGAAGTCTAAGTTTATGTCAACAAGCCCACGACCACCACGCCTTGAAGGAGCAAATTGGGCTCTGTATCAACGAAATTCAGCTATATTTATGCAAAACGGTAATGAAAAATTTCGACAAGAGAGTGCGTATATGCCAGCAAAGCCGTGGAGGCCATTTACCTGATATGCTATTCTATATATAACCCTATACTGTATACTTTATGAGTAATTAAAACATTTACAATTTTTAATTAAAAACATGTGTTTTCTATAAAAATTACTTCTTGCGTGTATTTTGGGACACCCTTTATGTGTATATTATAATATAACAAAATTTCAAATGGAGTAAATAGAGAACAAAAAAAAACTTTGAAAAAGTTTTGTCATAGTGCTGACTCGTGCTCGTTCTTGTAACCCCATCTCCAAATCGTATCTTCACTCTACTCGTATATTGATGACCTCCATACCAAAGTAAACTTAGGAATAAAATTTCAATATAATCCGTCTACTATTTCTCGTGTTAGGCATTTGATAGCGATTGAAACCCCACCCCTTTTTTCTTACGAACAAACACACAATGGTTCACAGACGTGCGACTGAGACGATTTTTGAAAATTTTTTTTAACCTCACCCCGCATATCTTACCTCTAAAAATGAATTTTGATGAATTTTAGACGAAAACGTCTGTGTACCACACCAAACCAAATAACCAAATTTCATAAAAAAAATATTTAGTGGTTCTTGAGTTAGCCGCAACGACCATTTTTGAAGATTTTTGAAAATCCGTGACACATATTTTACTACCACTTTTTTAAATGTTGATGATTTTCAGATGAAGGCATCTACACGTAAGGTTGAACCAACAAGCCAAATATAATCAATATACACCTATCTCAACAATTCTTAGAGTGGTTTTTAAGATAGGCATATGAGAAAGAAATAATTGACAATCATAGTATTTGACGATATTTAGCACTCAATCCCCTGTAATTTACCTCAACTAAATCCGATTTATCATACATACTCGTACATGATTTTTAGTTAGGACCATTTGCATACATATATAAACACCAAAGGCGGATCCAGGATTTATTTCTGGGAGGGGCACAAAGGCTAGATAGGTAAAGAGTGTACCCCATAGTATTCTAACGAATAGTGTTTTTTTCGACTGGCCTGTTATATCTGAATCGTGTCTGAGGGGGGCCCGTGCCCCTGTGCCACCCCCCTGGATCCTCCCTTGATAAACACTATTCGATTGATCGCTGAATTGGACAGACCGACAGGCAAGGGACGAATTGTGAGTATTTTGACTTGAAGAACAATTAGAAATTTTGAAAGGGTGCCGTGGCTCAGTGGTTAAATGTGCGATCACTGGTCGGGAAATTTAAGGTTCGAATCCCTGAAAATACAAAAAGAGAAACTTCTCCCAATCGAACAAAATTCGTGAGGCGCACAGCACAATTGGCTGCGAGAAGCTAGGTTGGGCCAAAATATTTATTTATTTTTATACGAAAAGCGGACATGGGTTCTTGCCGGCCAATCAATATCTTGTATAACTTTTGAATTTTTCAATCGATTTTGGTTAAAGAGGATTTAGAGGCTGCGCTTTTGCTGGATAGTTTACCTGAAAGCTACACAGATGATCAAGCCGCGTTCGATGCTTCTTCAAGTAATTTGGAGGTCAATAAAAATGAAGGAAAGAATTGGTACATAGACAACGGTGCCAAATCGCACAAGCGCTGTTCCAAAGATGATTTTGTCGAGTTAGACACAAATTTGTTTGGACTAGTTCAGGTAGCCAACAAAAAGTTTGCCAATATAAAAGGAATAGGAACTGTGAAACTGAATACAATAGTTGGCTGAAAAATTAAATCGATCTCTCTATAAAAAAAAACACTGTTTATTCCGGAATTGAGAAGCTATTTAATTTTTGCAAGGCTACTGATAATGACTGCAGGGTGGAAAAACATTATTTGAAGCAGTTAAAATCAAAGGGCTTTATTTGGTAGCTAGGGATTATAATAGGGAAAATTGTAATTTAATACCACAGGCTAGCAATAATGTAGAAGTATGGCATAGAAGGTACGGTGGGTACTTAAATGTAGCTTCACTTCGTCATTAAAAAGTCAATGGCATGGTGAATGGACTTCCAAATTTTGAGGATGCTAAACTCGAGTGCACAACTCTTTCTAATCTTATGATAATACCCCACCGAAAGAATTTTTCGTGTTAAGCACGGAAATGATTACTCTGAGTTCAAGGAGATTGCGGCCGGAGTCCCACAAGGAAGTGTCCTTGGGACGCTTCTATATGCACTCTACACGCGTGATATCCCACAGGAAAGAAACTGCGTCGTCGCCACGTTAAAGGAAAACAGACAAGACTTCCTTTTCATATAAGGACCGGAAATTCTTCTAGCTGTTTATTGGAAATCGTGCACACGGACCTTTGTGGACCAATTAATATTGAATCTATTAAGAAGAGTCTATATTTCGCAACTTTCAATCAGAGTAACAAAAAAATTAGAATACTACGAAGCTATAATAAGGCGAAGGAACTAGTTTGCCATGATTTTTCTAAATTTTTAATCGATAGTGGAACTAAACGACAGCTAACCGTAGAGTATACGCTGCAGCAAAACGTGCTTTGCTGAACGCATTAACCGTACACTAGTGGAAATGGCCCGGCGCTTCCTTATCGAAAATAATTTGCCACCGTTTCTGTGGGCTGAGCTGATTAATACTGTTGCTTATGTACGTAATCGTTGTCCGACTTCTTTAAATCAAAACAAAACTCCTGAGAAAATTTGGACTGGAAGAGTCCCAACTGTTTGCCATTTTCGGCAGATTGGTTGAAGTGCTTTTGTTTTGATAAAAAACTCAAATAGAGCTAATTTTGATCGGAAGAGCGAAGTGTATGTCCTGATTTGGTACCCTAATGAGTCTAAGTCTTACCGCCTGGAGAGAAAAGGCACTAGGAAAGTTATAAAAAGTCGTGATGTTCGTTTTGTTGAAGGATTAGCTCAGAGTAAAGATCAATCGAGAGGGAGTTTTTATGAAATTGAAAGTTAAGGAAAAGAAACGAATGACCGGAAAGAATATTTTTATGAATTCCAACAAATAGAATCTCAAAACAATAAAGTGTGGGGGGAAGCATTCGAAAACCAAACATATACAAATCAACTCTACATCTATATTGACTTCCAATAATGGCAGAGCGGATGGCTTCGCATTAAACAGAGTAGATTTATGTACTATATTATCCGTGAAATGTGAATCAGTTGGCTTGGATAATATCCACCCAGATTTCATAAAAATACTTCTTCCTTTCATTCTGCCCCATATTACCCATATATACAACACAATTCTTATCACATCCACTTACCCAACTTTCTGGAAAAAAGCTAAGGTTATATCTATTCCGAAAAAAAGCAAACGTTCAGGAATATAGACCTATCGCCATTCTTCAATTTCTATCCAGAGTTTTTGAATCCATCTTATGTCGCCGAATTAAAGAATACATAGAAAGTAATAAGTTATTAACTGCTATGCAATCGGATTTCCGATCACAACACAGTTGCATAACATACATTGCTGAACGCATCCAATGAAACGCATCCCACGGAATGCATTTTTAAATATGTACATACTTGTGTCTCTTTTTGGTTTTTCGAATCAGTGTGTCAACGTTTTTGGTTCAGCTGCGTAGGTTGCTTTTTAAAAGAACTCAAATAAATTACTTGCTTTTGGTGTAAAACTTTTCTTACTTTTTAATTCAACACGTTATCAGTATAAGTTTAAATAAATTTAATGGAAGAGATTACTCGCTATGGAAGTTTCAGGTATTAGTTTACCCACGTGCCCATGATTTGGATGACGTTCTCGAGGAATCCAAAAAGCCAACGGAAGAGTTGGCCCTTGCTGCTTGGATTCAGAAAGACAAGAAGGCACAACTAATAATCACTTCATCACTGGATTTTAACCAGCTGAAATTTTTGGTGACATGTGACTCTGCAGCCAAGATGTGGACCAAACTTTCTTCCATCTATGAGCAAAGATCTGGAGTTTCACTCAGTACACTTCAACAAAAGTTCTACGAATATCGAAAGTCGGAAGACGACAACATGGCCAGCCATATATCAGCCATAGAACAAATGGCCAAACAGCTCGAGGAACTGGGTGCTCCGATGGCAGAATCAGCAATAATTACAAAAATCATCTGCAGTCTTCCATCACAATTCAAGCATTTCAGATGAGCATGGGATTCCGTGGCCCAATCGGAACAAACGCTCGAAAATTTGACCCAGCGTCTGATGAAAGAGGAAATGTTTCTAATTGAAAAACCAGATGATTCTCCTACAGACCAAGCATTGATTTATCACAACAAGAAAAAGATGTCCATAGCAGATAAGAAGAAGAATTCAACCTGTGGTTTTTGCAAGAAGCGCGGACATTGGTGGAAGGAATGCCGCACCCGACTGGGACAACAAAAAGACAACAAGCAAGGTGCGTCATCGGCGTTAATGGCTCACTTTACAGACAGAAAAAGTACATGCTGGTACACTGACTCTGGAGCATCGAGCCACATGTGTTTCCAAAGATGCGCGTTCAGTAGTTTTCGAACTGTTGATGAACGTCAATATCCAGTTTGCTTAGGAAACATGGAAACGTTGTATGCACATGGAATCGGCGATGTGAAAATAAAATCAGATGTCTCTGGTAAGTTACACACACTTACAAATGTACTCTTTGTTCCCAGCATTGGATTCAACTTATTCAGCGTCAGTTCAGCTGACATGCATGGTGCTACTACGAGTTTCAAGAATGGTCGGGCGGAAGTTAAAAGAAATGGACAAACTCTTCTAGTAGGACAACGTTGTGAATCTTCTGGGCTGTATAAGCTTAGTCTGAGCATTGTTCAACCAGATACTGCGAATGTTTCAGTCAGTCCTAGCATTGAAAGATGGCACAAGCACCTTGGACATCTGAGCGTCGACACAATCAAGCAATCAGGTCTAAACAAACAACTCTCTATAGGCGAATCAGAAAAAATCTTCTGCAAGGGATGTGCTTTGGGAAAATCTCATCGACAGAGTTTTGTGAAAGATGAAAAATCAAGAAAAAAGGAACCTGGCGAGTTGGTCCATGCCGATCTCTGCGGACCAATGCAGATTTCTTCCCTAGGAGATTCCAAGTATTTCTTGCTCATCAAAGATGATTTTTCAAACTACACACAAGTCTATTTCTTGCAAGAGAAATCTGATACTGCATCCAAGTTCGACGAGTTCCTGACCAAAGCACGCGCCAGCTCCATTATTGCGAAAGCGGTAAGAACAGACAATGGTTCTGAGTTTGTGTGCAGGGCGTTCAAAGGTATTTTGGCAAAGCATTGTGTTCATCATGAGATTTCAACGCCATATACTCCGGAACAGAATGGGTTTATTGAGAGGCAAATAAAAGAGACAGCTCTCTCGATGCTTTATGATTGTGGTGCCCCACAGTTGCTTTGGGCTGAAGCTGTTAATACAGCGGTGCAGGTTTGAAATATTTGCCCCGTTCGATCAAACAATTGGAAAATGCCTTTTGAGTTATGGAAAAATTTAACTCCTAGTTACAAGACTCTTTACACTTTTGGATGCAGTGCGTTCTATCATATTCCAAAAGAACATCGTAAAGGATTGGATGCAAAGAGTAAGCATGCTGCTTTCGTAGGCTACAATCACGAAACCAAAGGCTACAGACTGTACAATGGATCGAAAATCATTATAGCTCGAGACGTCCGATTCGACGAAGATAAATCAATTTTTGAATCTGCAAATACCAATTTAAATGAATCATCAAATCTGTGCGTACAGCCTTTGAGCATTGTTGATTTCGAATCTGTGCAAAGCCGTCAACAGAATCAATCTAACGAAGACCAAGCGAAACAGTGTGATGCTCAAGTTACATTTTTGAAGGATGATCCTCAAGATGTTACCCCTAAAGATGTTGCCGCCACAACCCAAGAGAAAGATTGCACTTCAGATGAACGTTACCCATTGCAGAATAGAATTGCAAACAATATGCTGCAGCCAAAGGAAGTCCAACTTATGATGAGGCTATATCAGGTAACGAAAAATCTCAATGGTTAAGGGCTATGACTGAAGAGTTAGAATCAATCCGAGAATGTGACATATATGAAGTTGTTGAACGTCAGACGTGGATGAAGCCGATTCAAAGCAAATGGATTCTCAAACGGAAGATAGATGCTGATGGTTTGCCAAGTCGCTACAAGGCAAGACTTGTTGTACAAGGATGCTCCCAGAAACCCTGAATCGGTTTCAAGGAAACATTTGCCCCAGTGGTAAGATTTGATTCTTTACGAGTTTTATTCTCAATTGCAGCTCACAAGCAACTTCACTTGCGCCAATTTGATATACAAACTGCTTTCTTGTATGGTGAATTATAAGACCAAATTTATGTGATTCAACCGCCAGATATAGAACATCACGATAAAATCTGGAAGTTGAAAAAGAGTTTGTATGGCCTTAAACAGACTCCGCGAGTTCGGAATACAAAATTTAAAGGAACTCTCAACAAGTTTAATCTTCAACAGTGTCAAGCAGATCCATTTGTTTATTTGATGAATAGTACCGACATTTTGATTATTGCGCTCTACGTTGACGACGATCTAGTATTCTCATCGAACAAAGACATCTTGGATAGTCTAATGCAACATCTAAAAATTGATTACAAAGTCAAAGAGTTTGAAGCTTCATATTTTCTCGGACTTCATATCATCTCTACGGAATCAAAACTTATCATCAACCAGAAGCAATACTGCGAACGAGTCATGAAAAATTTCAATATGGATTCTTCACCACCAGTTAGTACACCTGTTGATCCGAACATCAAGTTTGAAGCTACAACCGAAGACCATCTTCCAACATTTCCATTTCGAGAAGCCATTGGAAGCCTGATGTACCTCGCTGTTGCCACTCGACCAGATATTGCCTATGCGGTGAATGTTCTCAGCCAATATCTAGACAAACCATCTGCAAAGTTGCAGAATTTGCGGAGTTAACTGGATACTGTGATTCTGACTTCGCCGGTGATGTGGACACTCGCCGATCCCGGAGTGGACATCTTTTCATGTTGAATGGGTCATGTGTAACCTGGAATAGTGAAAAACAGAAAACCGTCTCTTTATCATCGACTGAAGCAGAATATATATCAGCTTGTTCTGCAGCGAAGGAAGCGATATGGTTGCGAACTTTTCTGAGGGAGCTTGGTATTCTCGAGCAAAGGAGCGGTGCAACGACAATATTTTGCGACAACATGAGCAGCATAAAATTAGTTCAGAATCCCAAGTTCCATAAGAGAACTAAACATATTTCCATCAAGCATCACTTCATACGCCAGCTGCAAAACGAAAATCAAATAGACATCAAACACATATCTACAAAGGAGCAGAAAGCAGACATTCCTACAAAAGCATTGCCAGCTTCAACATTTTCTAAACTTCGATCTTCCATTGGAATTAAACAACATTAGATGTGTTCACAATGAGGGAAGGTGTTGAATATACATTGCTGAACGCATCCAATGAAACGCATCCCACGGAATGCATTTTTAAATATGTACCTACTTTTGTCTCTTTTTGGTTTTTCGAATCAGTGTGTCAACGTTTTTGGTTCAGCTGCGTAGTTGGTTGCTTTTTTAAAAGAACTCAAATAAATTACTTAATTTTGGTGTAAAACTTTTCTTTCTTTTTAATTCAACAAAAGTATCTAAAGGCATTTGACAGGCTATTGATGAGGATAAAACCACTCTTTTGGTCTTGCTCGATTTTTCAAAAGCATTCAATTGTGTAAATCCGTCTACTCGTATTCTATGTAACGACTTGTCCACACAATTAAACTTTTCTGTTCCTTCTAACAAGCTAATTTACTCATGTCTTACTAACTGTATCCAAGCTGTTTCTAACAACTCCAAAATGTCATCATTCCGTGTCGTCAATAGTGGTGTCCCGCAAGGATCTTTACTTGGCCTTTACTGTTTCTATGTTTATTAATGACCTTCCAACTGTGTTGTCTCATTGTAATTTTCATATACCTAGGCCTGCCATAAGTTCTGTTACAAATATAAAACGCTATAAAAAAAACCAGTAAACATATTGTATTCAAAATTGTTTCATTTATTAGACCATAATATTGATTATTAAAAAAAATTGGATTCACTCGAAATGACTTCCTTTTGTTTTAACACAAGATTCCAAACGGCGTGGCTATAACGGCACGTACGGTTTCCATGGAGATCGTGGACGCTGCTCTGGTTAATGCTGTTCTAAGCTTTACAAATTTCTGTGGGGTGTCTTGCAGGCCACGTTCTCCAATGCTGACCACAAGCCATAATCCAGTGGATTGAGATCTGGACTCCCCGACAGCCAATCTTTTGCTGCTATAAAGCCAGGAATATTGACTCTGAGCCACTCCTGCGTTGTTTTGGCTTTGTGCGCTGGAACAGAGTCCTGTTGGAAGATCCAACTGTATCCATTGAAAAGGGTATTGGTCAATCCCTTCACAACACCCTCTAGCACATCTTCTTGGTAAACCTTTGCACCAGTTTTTATGCCTTTTTCACATAAATGGAGTGATGTGACACCATGGTGAGAGACCCCCACCAAACCATTACGGAAGCGGGATGATGGCCACGTTGAACCCTTGGAACAACTTTTTTCGCTTCCTTAGATGAAGTGGCATAAATTTTGATATTTTGTTTGTTGAAAACTTCTTCCACGGTAAAAATTTTCTGATCTGTAAACAGAATGTTTTCATGGCCATTGTCCGCGTGCCACTGCAAAAGTCGCTTGTATCTTTCCAGCCAAATTTTTTTTTGTTAAGGAGTTAGAAGATGACCCGTAGACCGACGATGCGGATCATCCCGAATCAGCCTAGTCATGGATCTGGTTGATATCCAATTCTTTGGACATGATCTTCTGCTTCCTAAGGGGATTTCTCCGAATTCGATCACGCACTGCCATTACTACCGCACTCGAACGGACGACGCGCGGGCGACCACTTCTTGGCCTGTCCTCTACTCCTGACAATTCGCCGAAGCGATCAATAGCCCGATAAACGAATATTCTCGATATTCCGAGTGGTTTTAGCAACTCGAAAATTTGGCCAGCACTCTTTCCGCACTTATGCAACGCTATTACCGCTACTCGATTCTCTTTAATGTCCCACTCCATGTTAATAGTTTGCAAACTGAAACCAAACTGATTAGTATTCTTCACTGATCAGTGCATGTGTTCTGAAAAAAAAAGTTTAAGGTTCTATTCCCGCAAGAAGTTTTGAACAATAAGCGCTAGAAATTGTGTAACCGATCTTATGGCAGAACTAGGTATACGCTTATATACTTAATCCTGAGAAAACCAAAATGATCCCCATCTCTAAGCATCAACCTTGTCTTTCTAACTTTCCTCTTATTGAGCTATACTCCACCCATGTAGAATATGTCACCCAAGTAAGGAATCTTGGTATAATTTTTAACAGTGAGCTAACATGCAACAACCATATTTAAAACATAGTATCCAAAATATTTGATTCGCTCAGAAGTCTATCAGTCAGCAATACAATACTACCTGCTGAAGTTAAACTAAAAATTGCAAAAGCACATATTGTGCCTATTATTTCCTTTGGCTGTGAACTCTTTGCTGACTTTGATTACGCTTCTTTTCTAAAGCTAAGGAGGGCACTTAATTCGACGGCTCACTATGTTTTTAATCTTCGTAGATATGACCATGTTTCAGCAGAGCGTCGCAAACTTCTCGGTTGCGACATTGATACTTTCCTAAAATATCGGTCTTGTATTTTACTCTTCAAGATTATTCACAGACAGCAACCTGAGTATCTTTACAACAAACTCACCTTCTCTCGGTCTACCCGCTGAATCTACACATACCTGCTTGACATCCCGCAGACAATTTTTTATTCATGCTGTTCGTCTCTGGAACCATCTGTCTCACCAGGTAAGATCTATAATCGAATATAGATAATTTTCGTTGGCGCGTTTTTTCAATTTGTATCCTAACTGATGTTATTCACACTCCTTTTTTTATTCTTTTAGTCTACTTGGAGTACATTATAATACGTTTGTATCTTTTCTTCTTTTAATTTTATATGAATTATAAGTTTTTCTGAAATCTTTGTTTTTTAATATGTTTTGCTCTTACATGCACAGCGATTCTTTGTTAACCAATAAATATCAAATAAATAAATATCATTTTGTGAGAGAAGCAATAGAGCAGGGAGCCGTTGGTGTGGAGTATCTTTCAACTGAAGACGTAGTCGCAGATGCTCTTACAAAAGCTGTTCCTAAAGAGACACACCTGCTTTGTTTTAAATATTGTACTGAATTCCGTTTAACTCAATTTTGTTTACATCTTAACCAATATTAAAGCTTGTCAAATATAAAGCCTCTGTAATCCAATATCATTCACTTTTTTAACTTCCTTTTGTATATTTCTTATTATTGAATGTTAAGTAAATATGCAAACAAAAAAAATTATAATAAAAATAAAGTTTAAAAATTTGAAAAAACTGTTTAAATGAATGTTTGATATTTGCATCATCTGATAGGATATGTCTAACTTAGATTGTAAATTTCATCAAAATCGAAGAAACCATTTTTGTTAAAACTGAAAAAAAAAAAATATATTTTCTTAACTAATTTTGAAAAACTTTCCAAGATATGAAATAGAATGCATCTAATCTAACATAACTCAACAATTTTGAGAAAAATTAACTTTTCAAAATTAAAGAAGGCAAACACTAAACGATTCCTACCTTTTCCTTTAATTTTTCTATTTTTTCTGTTTCATGACTTTTGGTATTTGACGCTAGTGAAATTTTGCAGCCTAGTACAGTGTCAGTGGTAAGCGAAAATTCCCACATATAATTAGAAATGAATATATCCTTTATAGATTGAGAAATGACATTACCCGTGCAGGGACGGGTTAAGAATATCACTGCAGCGCCCCACACAAATACATAGCGCTTGTCGTAGAAGGCGACTAAGGGGAAAATCACATCTAGGCAATTTGTAAAATATCCATGTGAGCCAGCGACACATATATCATCTTAAAATTGTCCCGCAAGTGTGCATGCGAATCCGTGGGTTGACACGACTGGAGATCACCGATATTGTAAGATCAAACATAAATCAAAAAATCAGGAGCATGCACGTGTCAAAGTCAAAACCAAAAAAACGCTTATAACCTTGCATTATGGAAAAGTACGCTAAAAAGAAAAGCACTACCCCGCCAGGCACTACCAATGCTACGCATGGCTGTGATCCTGGGACAAGCAGAAATGCTCGGGTCAAAGCTATTCGGTTTCCGGGGGATAGCAAAATAATGCAACGGCTTAGGCGTAACCTAAGAGTCGCGAGTTGGAACCTTGGAAGTATGAAAGGTCGCAGCTACGAGCTTGAAGAAATGATGATTAGAAGGCGAGTGGACATCTTGTGTGTACAAGAAACGAAATGGCGAAACACCGGGAATCGGGCGCGTTTCTTGGTCGTTAGAACAAAAGCTTACAAGATGTTCTACTATGGATCGGAACAAGGTAAAAGCGGAATTGCTATCATCCTCGCGGCAAAGCTACTTGGCAACATCTTGACCATTTCAAAATCCAGTGACCGTTTGATGTCTCTCAAATTGGTGATACAGGGTGAGGTGTGGAATATTGTAAGCGCATATGCTCCCCAAGTCGGATGCGAACAGAGAGAAAAAGATGCATTCTGGCTGGATTTTCACAACCTCATGAAAAACATCCCAAAGAAAGAGCTTTTGTTTGTTGGCGGAGATTCGAACGGACATGTCGGGAAAACAAATGAAGACTATGAAGACTGCCATGGAGGACTGGGGTACGGCACCAGGAATTCTCCAGGTGAAGACATCCTAAGCATGTGCAAGTCGTGCTAAATACTATGTTCGTCAAACAAAGCCGGCACTTGATCACTTACAGCAGTGGTGGAAATGAAACACAGATTGACTACCATTTGGTAGCCAGTTTCATGAAGCCCCGGGTTAAAGATTGCATAGTGATCCTGGGAGAGGCGATCGCCCAGCAACACCGTACCCTTCTGACAGAAATTTTTATGGAGACGGGGAAGAAAACAAATAAGCAAACAAAGGTGGCTGAGAAAATCAATTGGTACAAGCTGGACAAAGGAGAAGGCGAAGTTTTTATTACAAACATGACTAATTACCTCTTTACCATCATCGATGAGGTCGGTGATGAGGAATGCAGAGCACAAGATATGTGGGATTCCCTACAGCGATCTTGCTTGGAGAGAGCCAAATCACTGCTTGAAACGTCGAAAGGCCCGGGGCTTCATGAACACGCCAAAGAAACATGGTGGTGGACAGATGAAGCTAAAGTAGTGATACGGGAAAAGAAAACGGCTTTCAAGGCTTGGTCAAAGTGCTCTTCTACTAATAGAGATGAAAAAGCTGGCCTTGAAGTGATATATAGGTGTTGCAAAGGTCTCGCGAAGAAAAAGTGCACCCAATTACAAGCAAAAAGTATGGAAGGCCTCTATCGGTAGTTGGAGGAAATATCTTTTTCGGCGTCTGATAGGAACCAGGCTATCCAGGAGCTTCGACAAAACAACTTGAATAAGGGAGCAACTATCTTCAAAATAGCCGCCCAGAGAAGAAGAAATGCTCAGGAGGTTCGTTCCCCAAAGTTCATTAACAATGCTCAATGCCAGCTTCTTGTGAAGACGACAAAATTCTTCACAGATGGCGACAGTATTGTGAAAGACTTACAGACTGAACGAACAGTTTCCCCGGCTATACTTTCCAAGAGCCGCTCCTAACCATGACGAAATATCCGACATTACTGTCGAAGAAGTTAGGAATGCGGTCAAATACTCCAAAAAAAGAAAAGCGGTTGGGCCAGACGAGATACCCTCTGAGTTCTGGAAAAAGATGGGAGACATCGGGTCTAGATGGCTCATGATTCTTATCTCCAAACTTATGAGTGGTGATCCAATGCCTAATCAGTGGAGGGAAAGTTATCTTCTTCCTTTGCACAAAGGGAAGGACGATACGCGAAACTGCGATAACTACCGTTCTGTCAAGTTAATGTCACACACCATGAAGATCGTTGAACGGGTATTAGATGGCCGATTGCGGAAAATAATAAGGCTATCTGATGACCAGTGCGGGTTTGTCTCGGGTAAATCAACAACAGATGCAATCCAAAGTACAAGGATCATAATGGAAAAACATCGTGATTCCTTAAAGGACTTGCATATGGTGTTGGTTGATTTTGAAAAAAGCCTTTGATAAACAACAAAGAGATCTCTTATGGGTGGCGCTAAGACAACGAAGAGTCCCAGAAACCTACGTGCGCATGATCATGGACATGTATGAGGGAGCAAGGACAAGAAAAATATGTCCCGCAGGAGTCACCGAAGAGTTCCCAATCAAAGTCTGTGTACACCAGGGAAGCGTCCTTAGTCCTTTGCTATTTATTGCAGTCCTTGATTATCTGCTTGAGGGAAAAGTGACGGACCCCAAAGTGCATCAGTTATTATTTGCTGACGATGGAGCTATCATAAGCGAAGATCAAATGGCCTTGCAACGAGCACTTGATGTATGGGTGGATGTTTTGGAGGGAAATGGGTACCGTATTAGTTCGAAAAAGACAGAGTATCTGTGCTGCCCGTTCTCTGATTCACACCGGCCGATTCCAGACATTTACTTGAATGGAAAAGTGCTTCCCAAGTGTAAAAAGTTTAAATATCTGGGATCTATGATCAATAGCGAAGCAACTTGTGATCATGACATCAACCATCGCGTAAGCGTAGGGTAGATGCAGTGGCTGGAAAACTCCGCTATCTCTGTGATCAAAAAATGCCCCCTGAGCTGAAAGAAGGCTCTACACCGCAGTTGTACGTCCGGCGCTCACATACGGTTCACAATGCTGGACAATGTACAAAAAGTATGAGGGCAAATTAACGGCAGCTGAGATGAAGATGCTTCGCATGACAGCAGGAGTAACGAGGATTGATAGAATAAGAAGTTCAAAGATTCGAGGAAGCCTTCATGTAAAAGAACCCATCACAAGCAAGATAGAGCACGACCGGCTCAGTTGGTATTGTCATGTTCAAATGAGAGATCCTTCGAACCCCGTCAAAAAGGCAATATCAATCAACGTTCCTACGCAATCGCGCAAAAAAGGCAGACCAAAAAACAACTGGATCACATAAATGCAGAAACACCAGCGTTTAATTGGCCTAAGTGACGAAGTGATCCGAAACCGGGAAGACTGCCGGAACTTTCTGAGGTCAAACCGGCAAACCCCACAAGCGGATCAGTAGGGATGCAGTACAGTAGGAAGGTTGTGATCCTTCTACTCCGGATCATAACTTCGCCGTAAGAAGGAAAAGATTGAGGAATGACATCTGTTCATCAAGAATTTATCTCATAAATTACTTTCCGGATTTATTAAAACAAATCGAGCTTCAGAAAATTTGTCGCATGAATGAAATGTTTATAATCTATAATAATTGTGCTTAGTAATTTTGTTCACAAGTACTTTAAATACCGGACAGTACTTTTACGGACATTATATTTCACGAACGTAGCTGCTCTTGTGGCAAATACTTTGACAGTTGACAGCTAATGTCATCAAGACTGCAGGCAGAAGTGCCAGTTTTCAAATACATACAAAAAATTAAAAAGAAATCCGGCTGGCTAGGAATCGCTTTAATGAACCATTTGCACGCCAATTATTACCTCAAATTTTACACATATGTATGTATGTATTTATGAACTTAATTTTTACCAATTATATAACCGTAATCATGTCACCTATGTAACAGTAACTTTTTGGTAAATTCCACCGAAATTTTGCATTCATACGAAATTATTTTTTCAAAATAACGATTGATATTATTTTGAAAAATGATTTTTTAACATAGAAGTCATATATGGTTCTTCATACCGATATTTTTTAAGTTAAACGGGGCTCTGCACAAAATACTTAAAGAAATATATTGGCGCTAACAGCCCATATAGGGCCAGGCCTAGCTTCTCGCAACCACTCGTGTTGTTTCTGAAGGGCAATTTTGTTTGATTGAAAGAAGCTTCGAACCTTCAATCTCTCGATCAGTGATCGCGAACTTAACCACTGAGCCACGACGTGCACAAAATATATATGTACATATACATATATTCAAAATTTAAATGATTTCAGTGAAATGATTTCACCTGCCAAAGGCACTATTGGCTGATAACGCTGCTTACATTAGCAATTTATTCGCGAATACTTCTATTCGTGAAAAAAAAAGGAATTTTCATTCACTACATTTTTAGAGTATCTCAGAAAAGTATTCACATTTCGGTGTAAACGATGCATGTCGTAGAAACATCGTGAATATTTTTATTGTCAAAAATCGCTGTCGCAAAATATTCGTGAACACTCAATACCTACCTACATTTATTTTTCTATAACCGCATACGAAAATTTCCCCAAGCAAGAGAATATTTGTTAGAATTCAAAAAATATTCTTCAATACCTACATACGTCATTTAATTCACTTCATATCTAATTCGGGATAAAAATTGTGTGAATTGAACAGGCTTCTACTTTTGTTAATAAATTGTGCAGGATATTTTATTCGCGACACTTTTATCAGCCTTATTGAAGTGGAAATTGCTTATAATTTGTTCCGGTTAATCTAAACGATTTTGCAATTACCTACTTCTACGAACTATTTAAATTTAATAGTCCCTTTGGCAAAACAGATACGACAGTTCATGCACGGCATTCGTGCCTGCATGTTTTACTTAATAAAGAAATTCTGAAAATTGACTGAAGTACGAGAAATTTTTTTTCACGTTTTAAATACATACACGAGAATAAATTGCTATCCTAAATGGGTTAAATGAACTTTGATTTAAATTTAGCACTGCGAAATATAAAAACTTGCCGCCCAGTTTCAATAGAAACAATTTTGCCTTTCCGGCCCACGCTAGTATTTTTATTTTTTAATTTTCCCTTAATTTCTGACGGAAAAGACTTGAAAAATATTCCCGAATAAAGATACATTTGTTTCGACAAATTGATATTCGTAAAGATATCCAATTATTATTGTATCATTATTCAATTAGCCCTACTTAAGAAAATAAACGACCATAATCCTCTTTCATCTCCCATAGCAGCGTTCAAAAGGAACACAACATCACGATTGAATCAACTGGAAATTGAATCAGCACGACTCGAACTCATCAAACACTTTAAAGTAGGACCACAAACAAAGAAAACTCCAAACACGAAAATCCGATTATCACCGCAGAACCAGCCTTTTCACATGTACATAGATACATACATACTCGTAACTACAAATATTGATTTTCTCTTCCACACCTTCTGCAAACAAACGGTTAAAATTCATTATCAAGGACATGATTTCGCATTAAATACAAAAATAATATAAAAATGAAGAGGCGCCCAGCAAAGACGAGTTCTCGCTTGAAATTGTCAACAGAACAATAAATATCGCAATTCCAAAGGACATGGTGGAGTATCCATACCATACGCCTCTGAGGGAGGAAAATTCGGAAAGTACGTTTTCCTGCAGAGATTTTATGTCATCATACGAATTGTATGTCTTTCTCTCATTCGGATTCCTGATGAATAAATGAAATGTTGTCCCAACATATGCATGAGCCACAAACACACAGATTCGCATATCAGTTACAAGCGAACTGTAGGATGGTCTGATATTCCCGATTGGCCTTTGGGGAATACGCCGAAAGGAAAAACTCCAAGATAACTTTTCGATTTGCTCTCTCTTTAATTGCTATTTTTGTGTTCCCTATATTCTTCTGGGTATGTCATTGATTCGATCACCACCCACCATCACGCTCGCACTGCCGGAAAGCTTACTTAATGGCGTGCAATATTTCACTGCGATTTATGAGAGCCGCAAAAGTAGAATACCAGCAGTACAGCATCGAGCAACTGATGGCAACAAAAAAATTAAAAAAAATATATATACATATATACGAGTATACAAATTATACCAAGGCTTGTAAATGTATCGCGGAAAACTTAAATATGCCTCGACTGGCTTCGCTGAACGCAATGGCAATTAAAGCAGTCAAATCGAAGTTGTACTGAACGATACAACAACGAAAACGAACGACTACCACGACGACAACAAACAAATTAACAGGAATAACAATTAAAATTGCGCATACTACTTAATTGCTGTGTTTGTTTACTAATGGGTCGACACTGGGGAGATGCTGGGTGTTAATCTTCTGTGTTTATTCCACGCAAATGCCCTTTAAGCCGCCTCCGGGTCGAAAGGTAAAGTAATTGAAGACTAATTATTAAAAATGATGACTTTAACTGGCTTCATGTCATGTACCTACAGAATGGTGGGAGGGAACGAGTGTAACAAAATTGGGTTCCGAGGTAATGATTCTTTTTTTCACTTTTCGTCCTTTTGATGTTTATCCACTGAAAAAGACTTATTGCCTGAACGTACATACCTATGTGCATATGTATGTATATTCCATTAATGACTTTGAATGAGTTCAACGAGAACGGAAGCAGATTTAGTGGGCGTCTATGTATCTCGTGTAACGGAACCATGGTGGAATATTTTTAGGTTATAGCTCGTTGGCATGCGACTGCAATTAAATTACTATTGTAGGATATGTAAGGGAGGTGGTGGAGGCTCTTGAATATAAATGAGTGTGTTTTCGGGCGGAATATACAGGAAATGAGTTTGCAAAGCTTATGTCGTTCATCGTGTACTTGTAAGTTGTAAAGGTGAATAAGAACATACTCGAAATATAATAAGGTGCAATCAGAATTACCTTAACAGCACCTCTATTAACCTTTTCTTGCACTTTATCCGTCATATCGAGCATCATTTTACACATGCTATCGGTACGAATTTCAGAAAAAGAAGGTAAAGTATGAGTTGCAAATTTTGAAGTTCTTTAATTGCCATAATGGATATACAATATTTATTGGTTGGTAAAAATGTTATTTGTATAGTCTTTTTATTTCCGCTTCGCTTTTCGATGTCAAGTGACTGCAAAGCAAATTTAGGCCATTCAATGAATGTATGAACATACATGTTGTTCTTTTGATTAAATTTCGTAAATGTTTAAATTTATTTTCCAAAGAAAATCGTAATTACGAATACATTATTGTCAGAAATATTTTAAGTTGAATACAAAGGGTGTCCCAAAATTCACGCAAGATTTGAATTTTGCGCCATTTATGCGGTAGAGCCAACAAAAAAAAAAAAAAAAAAACAGCGTGACAGCTGACAGTTCAGGGTTATTAAAAATGAAGTGCTACACGAAAGAAAAACACGTTTTCATTGTTGAGCAATATTTTAAAAATAATGAAGGTTTGGCAGCTACAGTTCGCAATTTTCGTACAAAATATAGTCGGAATAGTGATTTAACTTCATCAACTGTGAAGAAATTAATTCAAAATTACAGGAAGACTGGATCAATTAGTGAGACACACTGGCCGTCCTACAACAAGTCGTTCAACACAAAACATCGAAGAAGTTCGTGAGAACGTTGTTGAGAGTCCAGGAACATCGATTCGGCACCGTGGTCAAGAATTGGACATTTCGAGAAGTTTTCTACAGCACGAAAGATTTGCATCTTCATGCATACAAAGTGCAATTGACTCAAGAACTGAAGCCTACTGACCACGCACAGCGACGAGAGTTCGTTGAATGGATTATGAAACAACATCAATTGGATACTGATTTTACAAACAAAATCATCTTCAGAGATGAGGCTAATTTTCATCTTGATGGCTTTGTAAATCGTCAAAAGTGTGCAATTTGGGTTTCAGAAAATCCACCAGTGATTGTTGAGAAACAAATGCATCCACAAAGTATCACTATTTGGTGCGGATTTTAGGCTGGAGGCATAATCGGACCATTCTTCTTTGAAAATGCGGCTGGTCGCGTAATAACAGTTAAAGGTGATCGCGACTTGATAATCCAGTTTTTTGTGCCTAAATTGCAAGATATGGATGTGGACGACATGTGGTTTCAACAAGAGTGTACCACATGCCATTCAATTACTACATAAGTCATTTCCTGATCGTGGAATTTCCCGTTTTGGTGACGCCCAAATCATGCGATCTAACGCCGTTGGACTTTTTTCTTTGGGGGTTTTTGAAGTCTAAGGTTTATGCCAACAAACCCACGCCTTGAATTAGCAAATTGAGCGCTGTATCAGCCACATTTATGCAAAACATTCAGAGAAAATTTCGACAAAAGGGTGCGTATGTGCCAGCAAAGCCGTGGAGGCCATTTACCCGTTATGCTATTCCATACATAACCTTATACTGTATACTTTATGAATCAATAAAACATTTTGAGGACACCCTTTACGTATACATATATATGTACATAAATATATTTTGTTGTTTTTGTTTTTTGATGCGCCAATGGGTGTGGTATCCTTTAAAATATACTAATAGCTCGGGCTATCGGCATGCACGATTAGCAAACCCGAATAATCGATGCCATGAGTGCGTCTACGTCCTACCAATCTCTCTGCGGAACTGCCGTTAGTTATTACTTTGCGGAGCTGGTAAGCAACTTATGCAACTTTGCCGTTTCAGCTCTTCTTTGTCTTTCGACTCTTCTCAGCTTGTTCTGCACTCACGTTATGAAGGTCTACCACCAGTTGGGGATCAGCTTGTGGGTCAATCTGCCTTTTGCCATAGTGCTGCAGATGTTGCCCTTTCTTTTCTTTTTACCCTCCTGGTGACAGTAACGGTTCGCGGTTCGTTTAAGGTAAAGCCTTTTCATCTCGTTGGCGAGAATGTCGATGGGGATCATACCAGCTATAACACAAGTTGCTTTGTCCGAAATTGTTCGGAAACCGTTTACAGTTCTGATTGCGCAGAAGCTGTATGCAGACGAGAGCTCCCTACTTGTTTCCTTCATTGTGAGCGCCCCCGTCCAGACAGGGGCAGCGTATAGAAGGATTGAGCTTACTACTTTGTATGATGGCGCACCGATGTTTAGCAGCATACGGGAAAGCGATGTCCGCATTTGTGACGCCTTTTTACTTGAATACTGGTAGTGCCTTTTTAGACCTGATTGTCTGGTTTCCAACTCAGAAATTTGCGTACTCCACAGTCTTTCGGTTGGTTATTAGAACAACCTCGGTCTTGTGGTCAGCTAGCTCTAGGCCGGCAGACTCTAGCCAATTTTTGATCTTGGCGACTGCTTCATATCGTGGATGTCTTTAGCCATAGTAACCACGGCAATATAGTTAGCGAAGTGCTTGTGGCAGCGTTAGTCGCAGGACTCCGTCATACATTATGTTCCACAGGAGAGGTCCAAGGACTGCCCTTGTGGAACTCCTGCGGAAACATTGTCGTACTTTAGCCATCTTTGGTCGAGTACCTCAATTTTCTGTTGGTGAAGTAGTTCATGTCTATCTTCAGCAGGTAGTATGGTATATCTAATCTGGTCAGGGATCTTCTAATGCATTACCAGTTCGCCAAGTTTGAGGCATTTCGTGCTGGTCTCCCTCGGATTGGTGCACAGAGTAGGAGCTCTATGGAAGAATATTTGTGGGGATCTACTTAGCTACTTCACCATTATCCTATATGCCATTCCCCAGGAATCTAGATCTGCTTCATCACAGAGTCGTCTGAAGGATCTTGTTTTGCTCTCTTTGATGGGCCTTTCAAGGTTGCTTCTCACCAGCCTAAAGGTAACTAAACATTCCTGGATCTTCTGGGACCTGCAGTAGGCAATTTGCTCTAAGCGTTTTAACTTCATCGTTCCACCAGTAACAAGATTCACCCTTTCTGCTAGCTGATCTTCTAGACATCGCACGCTGTAGTGATTGTTTGCGTCAGTTGGTGATAGGGTCTTTGTTGATCCGTATCTAAGTGAAGAGTGGGTGTTCATCATTTCCTCGAACGCGTCTTTGTCGAAGGATGTGTCTTTCCACTTCGGCCGTGTTAGGTTTGGGGCGCTGCCTGGGCTTCTCTTTGTTGACGTTGAATATAATCTGCTGATAGTGGCTGTGCGTATATTCTTCGCTGACTCGCCATTTTGGTTTGCGAAGGAGCGAGTCGCTCATAAAGGTAATTTTTAGGATGGGTCGCTTACCTGCTTTGCGGAACGTGTTATTTGCACCATTATTCGCCAGACTTATATCAAGTGATGCGAATGCTTCTAGGAGAGCTCGCCCCATTGTGTCCATAGTCCCACTGCCCCATTCTGTAGCACATGCGTTAAAATCGCCAGCAATAACCACTGGGTGCTTTGCTCGCGCGTCAGCTACAATGTCGTCCAGCAGCTTCAGGTAGTCCCTTGGTGTCAGCCTAGGGGTGCGTGGAAGCTGTAGAAGTGGATACCACTTATCCCAGCGAATACGAAGTAGTCCACCGAAGCACCGACTTTTTGCAGAGCATGGTTTTCACAGGTCCATATCGCTGTCTTCTTTGAGTTGTCATCTATCCAGCTAGAACCATCTAAGGGTTTATACGGTTCACTAATTAGGGCAATGCCAACTCTTTTTCCCTCTTTATTTGTGCCTGCGTGATCATACAATGGTTAAGGTTGATCTGCACGACTTTCATCATGAAAAGGTAATGTTTAAAAAATAGCTAATAATTTAGACTTGCTTACTAGGGTATACATATATGCAGAGATGCGCGGCATTTAAATTGAGACACCTTTATATCCCGAAATTTCATTAGTGTTGGTATTGCTAACATAGAATAGAGGAATTCGAGAGAGTCTGTCAATGCTGTCTTTATACAGGGTGGCTGATGAATATTGCTACATTAAGAAACTCAAATAACTTTTTTTCCAGTGTATGGAATTCATTTTTCTTTTATTCATGTTAAAGCTCATTCAATTTTATTAAATATAGCTTAATTAGTTTTAAAAATAATGGAATTTAAATGCCCCCCCTGCTCGTTGATGCATGTGCGGCATCTTACCAAAAAGTTGTTTATTACTGCTTGGAGAGTTGAGACAGGAATAGCCGCAATTGTTTCTCGAATGGATTGCTTTAGTTCATTCAAATTTGTTGGTTTTGCTTTGTAGACTTCCTGTTTGCAATAACCCCACAAGAAAAAGTCAGGTGCAGTAAGGTCAGGCGACCTGGGGGGCCAACGGAATGTGGAGTTTCTGGATATCAGCTTATTGGGAAATTTTCGTCGTAATTCTGTCATAACATGCCGGGCTATGTGAGGAGTTGCACCATCTTGCTGAAACCTCACAGAGTTGAAAGAAATTCTCATTTAGAAAAACTGTCTCAACATGCTCAAATAACGGTCTCCAGTAACCGTAACGGTTTGACCGTTTTCTTCGAAGAAGTAGGGCCCGACAATGCAGCGTGATGAAACTGCACACCACACAGTGACACGAAGTGGATGCAATTCCGTCTCATGGAGTATCTGTGGGTTGGAAGCACTCCATATTCGACAATTTTGTTTGTTTATGTTGCTGTTTAAATCGAAATGGGCCTCGTCAGACATAAAAAGACAGTTTAACATGTTTCCGTCCTCTTCCACCATTTGAAGCATCTTCTGGCAAAATTCCAAGCGAATCGGCAAATCTGCTGCATTCAGTTTGTTGGCCATTTGAATTTTATATGGGAATAAGTCCAAATCATTGTGCATAATTGACTGCAATGACTGTCTGCTTATACGCATTTGAGCAGATAAGCTTCTTGTCGAAACTCTTGGATTGTTTTGTATGGCAGCAGCTACAGCAGCGATTGTTTCCTCCGTCCGAACTGAAGGGTTTCGATGGTAAGGTCTTCTTTCGACTGTCCCATGCTTGGCAAAATTGTTAACAAGTCTCATTATGGTCCATCTGCTCGGAGGATTGCCGCCAAACGTGCGCCTATACTCTCTTTGAACCGAAACTACGGACTCCAGTGCGTGATAGTGGCGGACAATCAAAATTCTTGTTTCAGTGTCCCAGTTATCCATTTTTGTTAAATCTAAAAATCAATCTGCAAAATAAAAAAACAAAAATAACCAGATTCATTAAATAGAAAAAAAGTTATTATATTTTTTTTTGGTAGCGGCTTTCATCAGCCACCCTGTATTTGAGGTCCGCAAAATAGACGGTACTTTACTAATGAATTGGCCATTAGTACAAACAAAAAAAACATTTTCTTGACAACGGCTCTTATGATTTTGTTTCAGTTTTTTAGAAATTAGTACTCTCCCCCTTTAATTTCCCAACATTCTAAGAGTTTCTCTATGAAATTTCATTCCTGTGTTTCATTTATTTCGGTTTAGAGGAAAACATCAAACAAATTTGTGATATGATCATGAGGGATTGAAGATGAGGGAGATAGCTGAGATCATCGGCATCTCGTAACACCATATCAATCGCGACCCATAACATTATTCAATTTGGGTTCTCTAAGCTCTCTGCAATATGTGTTCCGAAACTGCTTTCTGTTGGACAAAAGCGCAATCGACTGACGATATCGCGTTATTATTTGGAGCTGTTTCAAACCGATCCATACGTCTTCATTATTTCCATTCTTGTTTCGCATTTTTTACAACTACTCTTATTTTTTTCTTTTTTTGTTCGAATTGAATTATTTTTGAATTATATTTTTTTGAAATGTTTAAAGTTTGTTTTTTTATTTTCTTCTTACTTTGAATTCTTAAAGGGTCACCCTGTCTAACATTTTTTTATGTATTGTTTTAACCAATTGAAGTGGCATTTAACTCTATTTTTTACTTGTTTATAAATACTGAATGTCACGAAACTTTTTATATTTTGTTTTTAAGAACGTGAATTGTTCTATATTGGTTATATTATTTGATTTTTTAATGAATTTATAAGAAATAAATACATCTACATCATCATCATCATCATCATAGAGAAGAGGATTCAAACACAGTATATCATACACCATATGCTTAAAAAAAAACAAAAAAAGCACTGGCGCAAATTAATAGTGGTCATATGAATATTGGATAAAATCCGCATAGGTATTAAATTGTAACTGATGAGTACACTTTTCTCTTCTACTAAAGTTCCAGTTTTAAAAAGTACTCTAAAGGCTTTTTTGGCGAATATACTTAAAGAGAAATCTGGTCAACTGACAAAACCAAAGTATTCAAACTCAAAAATACATATATGCAAAAAAAGAATCGAAGGTATTATATTATAATATGAGATGAAAATTATATAAAATGGTTCTGTCAGAAAGCAATAAGTTTCGATATGCCTGTATGAATTTGTATACTATTGGTTGCAACATTCCATGCAAGGCTCCTGGAAATATGAATGTAGTTAATTTTTAAATAAGTAGGTACATACACACGAATATCTAGCCAACGGTACCATTGTGACTCTTTTCCAGTCAAATCTGACTGACCTAACGATTTTCTAAAATTCAGCCGGCTACATTTTTAGCTGTTTTTTATTTCCTGCGTCTGGCATAAGAAAACTCTCCGTATTTGCGAGTATATATAACTTTTTTTTTAACATATTTATGTACTATATATATATTATAATATTTGGTCATAACCGCATAATTTACACAGAGTTCTGATAACCTATCTTACCACTGACAACAATTATTTTTGTGAAGTGAAACAACGTAAGTAAGAAAGAAAAGAAAATGTAGTAACACATAAGTGTTAATAAACATAAAATAAATTAGTAATAAATAGATACATTAACAGATAACACATTTCTTTTTTGAAAAAATATCTTCTTTCTTCTACTCGTTGTCTTTTTCGCCTTAAGAAGTATTGCTCTTGCTCTATGAAAATGGTCTATTATGGATTATTCCATTCGAGATTGCAATATGGACTTTGTAGTTGGGGTGGCGCCTATTTTAGTAAGCTACAACAACTGACTGTCACTCAAAAATCTGCTATACGAAAAGTTTGTAGTTCGCGCCGTTCAGCACAAACTATAGACCTGTTTAGGACCTTGAAAATTCTTCCTTTGCGACATTTATTTTATTTTAAAGTTTTGAAGGTCTTTTTCATGAGAGGCGGGTATTTGGAAAGCCTGATTTCTGACTTACGCAGCTTACGTAGCTTTCCGAATTTTGTTGTAAACATTCCCGTTTTTCGTACTACAAGTTACAGAAACTCTTACTCCATTGTCTCATGTAAACTATTTAACACTTTGTCCTTGGAAATTCGATCTTCAAGAAATTTCTACGCGTTTAAAAAAGCAACGAAATCATGGCTTCTTGGTTTTAACCATCACGAAATCGAGAATCTGTTGCGCTACACAGCATAAAAAAAAAAAAAAAAAATGATTTGCCCATTTGCTTTATTTGCTTTATTAGTATATACCTATATGTAGCTATAATATTATTTGAATTTATAATTTTTTAATTTTTTAATTGTTAAAAATTACTTCCTTCCCACAATTGCTGAATTTTGTTTTATATAAATCTTAACTTATTATCATCTCTATCCTTTTCTTTTTATCTACCTTTATACACCCCACACAAAGTTAATATTTTTAAATGTGGCTTCACCTCTATTTTTATTAAATATAGATGCCACTAACTATTCTGTGTGTATTAACTCATTGAAATATTGTATGTAAAATTGTAAACTAACTTTTTATGCATATATGAATAAAGAAAAATTGAATTGAATTGAATTGAAGGAAATAAATAAATACCTACATAAATAAATAAATAATTAAATAAATGAATAGATAAATAAATAAATAAATATATACATATATACAAACAACATAAATAGATAATACGATTATTAATATATAAATAAATAAACAATTAATATGTGGTATACATGCAAAAATTTATAGTTAATTCACGAATAAATAAATAATAACAACAAATAAATTACACAATAACTTAGATGTTAACTAGGGCATTATCGGACATTTTACAATTCAATATATAATTGGTATTTGCAGCTTCTTGATTGTGTTTTTCAACATTTACCCCACACTGTACTACCATACAATATGAAAATCTGAAAGATTACCTAAAATGTATCTATAATTAGCTTATTTTCTTGATTCAGTAGAGATTTTCGGTTAATAAGCTGATACGTTATTTTAATTATTTTATTAACTTTATCTAGCGCATTTAAAATTTGTTCGTTGAATGTAAGTCTTTTTTTCTGAAGTTATACCCAAGTACCTCACAGTATTACTCCAATTTATCTCAGTATGATTTGTACATAAATGTCTGCTAAGTAAAAGACAGCCTTGCCTTTGTCTTGTGAAAAAGATGGCTTGCATCTTCGAAGCATTTACTTCTATTTTCAATCTATCGAAGATAGTGTTGAGAGCCGATTGAAGATTACGTTCAATTACGAACCTTGTCTCATCGGATGAATATACTCCTGTGTCATCTAGATACTCACAGTTCGGAGTTCACCTGCAGGAATATGATTTTCGGAACAGTAGACATTTTTTATACAAACTACAAATAAACGTTCGCACAAGAAACTTATAACAAATTTTACGATATAATCAGTGAAAGTTATTTCGCCATCGGATGATCGTGTTACACCCAAACAATCACTTATGTTATCACACAATAAACACATTGTCAGTAGAATAAACAGACATTTCAAACGACACCACCATCCACCAATATTGTAGCGTTGCTCTGTCTTAAATAGATATAAGTCACGCTTGTAGAATGGATTCGAATAATAAAGATCAATTTTAGATATTTGAAAGTTAATTCTTTTTGACTCACATTAGAAGGAATTCTAAAACTAGTTAGCACTTTGTATAACAACCCAGCATACCAGACAGAATCAAAAACATTTTCAATGTCTAACAAAACCAAGCCCGTGGATTTATTAGCAGTGAAACCATTTGGTTATTCTGTCTACTTGCTGCACAGTATTATGATGACTCTTAAATCCAAACTGCCGCAAAGGCAAGATATTCTTTTCGTTCAGCAATCTTAGTTTTGATAATTTTTTCAAAAAATTTGCCAATAGGGCAGAGTAAGCTTTTGGGACGGTAGCTTGTAGAGAGATTTGAAGGATTACCGGGTTTCAAACTGGGAATCACCAAGCTGCAGGAAAATGTTGTAGTTTAAAGCAACCGTTAAAAATGAACCAAAAATTCAATTCCAGCTATTGGTAATTGTTTAATGTAAAGGTTTTTGATACTGTATAGCCCAGAAGAGTTATACAGTTTAAGTTTAGAAATTAAATTCTTCAGTTCATCGGAATATAAACTAAATTTTGGGTTTCTTTGTCAAATTCTTACAATTCGTATTCGAGAAGGTACCTAGATCAGTCAGCGAAGGGATAACACAGTATTTCTTTTTCATTATTTTTGAAATATTCCAAAACGGTTTTCTGCAATTTTTCAAGATTATTAAGTTTGTGATTTAAACTTGTGTTGCGAAATTTGCCAATTTCTTCTTTATAAAGATAATTTAACGCGTTCATTTTGTGAAGTGGTGTAGTGGTAACATCAACGCTTGTCACGATCTTGGTTCACGGTTCAAATCCTGATCTCAACAATCATCTATTTATTTCGTCTGAAATAAATAAAAAAGTCGATCAATTGCGAAAGCTTAGTCAACTCTACTGCGAAGGCATAACACTGGCAGTAGGGTGGTCATATGGCTTGAATGCAACTTGATCGTGATGATGGCATCAGGAGGAGGGAAAAAAATACTGTGAATCATGAGCAACGACAAAAAAAAGCAAAACAAACAAGCTCCCCAGTTATCTGGACACCACCCTTGGAGTTTACTGAAACTTAATACCACCTAAGTTTCAAACCCACTACACCAATCTTTCTTTCTCTCTCTCTGTCAATTTCTTCAAAACGCCCGTGCCCTGAAATAATTTAATGGTATTCATATCCCATTTGGCGCGCGCAAATTATATAAAAAAAAAAAAAATATCTTCTGTAATAATTTCGCAGTTTGATCATTCAAATTATGTGGTTTGGAAGTTCCACAATAGCGTCGAAGTAATTTGGCTTTTTAGGAACAGAACGATTAATAGCATTCTCAACAGAACATGCAAAATGATTGATAAGATCATCAATGTGGGGACTGACTATAACCGAAGCAACATAAAGTTCATGGCCCCTGAGACGATTTGCTATGGTTCGACGGTATCTTCCCATTTTGCATTTTTAAAATTAAAAAAGAATGGTTTCGATGTCCAGGGTATTGAAATACACATTACTGGCAGATGATCAGAGCTTAAATTATTGATTGCTACCGGTGTGGTGAAAATATGTGGAATATTGGTTAAAAACAAATCAAGAGTCGAATGATTAAATCTGCTGTTAGAAGAACAACAGAAGTTGACATATTATTGTATAATATTTGACATTGATGATTTGACTACAGATCTGTTAGGATATGTCCCCACGATTGAGCTCACAGACAACATCAGTTTCTATGTCGGAAATTTAAGTCACCATCTAATATAAATGAGTCAGGAAAGTTAGTAAATCTCTGCAATTGGGCGAAATAAATAAACACATAAAATTGACAATTTTCTCCTTTTAGAAAAAAATAACTGGACTCCAATAGCTTCAATTAATTTAGTACTTAATTTAGGTAACAAAGAATGTTTTAACGCATTTTGGTTTACTATTGCAACTCCCACCAGTTCTGTCGGTTCTATTCAACCGATAATACTTAAATAAACTATTTGAAAACGACTCATCAGTTGATAACCAAATCAAAGAGATCAAGGAGATCCAACATCGATATTATTTTTGCATAAAAATGAGAAAAAATCATAGATTTTTTGCGAATGCCTCTACTTACCACTCTTAGACTAGCTCACAATTCTTATTTATATATAAATTTTTTAAAGCTAATTACTTACTTACTTATTCCTGTATCCCCGCGTGGGTCCTAGGGCCTTTATAACGCCTACGCGCCATCGTGTGCGATTTCCTTCTCAACTGTTCTGCGCCACGTACTCCTAGGACCGCCGCGTATCCTGCCATCCTGGGTAAACGGGATCCATTGCATCGCTTGGTTAGCTATGGACCTGTCACCCTTTCGGAGAGTGTGACCCATCCACTGCCACTTTCGTCGTCGTATGGTTGTGCCTATAGGTTCATGGCCCGTTGTCTGATAAATACGTTCGTTAGAGACACGGTTTGGCCAGAATATCTTTAAGATGTAGCGTAGACACCTATTGACAAACATTTGCACCTTTCTCGCGCAGCACGGATTCAACGTTGGAACGGAACAGTCGTAGCTTGGTGTTTAAGCTAATTGCATTACATAGCCAAACTATGGATAGCATCCCAAATGCAGATTTTGCTTTACCTATTCGGCTGGCTATATCCAGTTCGGTTCCGCCATCGATTGAGACAATACTCCCAAGGTATTGAAAACTCTCTGCTCTCTCAACTTTTTGTCCAGCAATGCATATATGAGTTGATGAGTTTGGTCCTAGGCTGATCATTTTTGTATTTGCCGAGTTAATTTTCAGCCCAACGACGTCTGCTTCCCTCTCCACATTTACTGTCATTTGGTGAAGGTCCTTTATTCTGTGAGACAGTAGGCATACATCGTCGGCGTAATCGAGGTGTTTGAGTTCAGAGTCCATCGAATTCCTCCATTTCCTGTTGATAAGGCCGCATTCAGCACATCGCTAATCACCAATAAAAACAGTATTGGTGAAAGTATGCAACCTTGCCGAACCCCACTTTGGACTTCGAATATCTCAGACAGCCTTCCTCTGTGCAAAACGTGAAATGTGGACCCATCATATGTAGCCTTGATAATTGCTATTAATTTATCCGGAATGCCTCTCCTGCGCAAGGCACGCCAAATAAATTCCCGATTGACACTATCAAACGCCTTTTCAAAATCGATGAGCAGCAGGTGAAGTGGTGATCGATATTCAACACATTGCTCGATGATGATCCGCATGGTGTTGATGTGGTCCACACTGGAGGATCCAGAGCGGAAACCTTCTTGTTCGGCGTCGAGTGTGTCTTCAAGGTGTTCTTTGATTCGCTCCAGGATGATTCTAGCTACTGTCTTGGCCACAGGAGGCAGCACGCAGATACATCTCCAGTTTTCGCACTGCATTAGGTTGCCTTTTTTAGGGAGCTTGACGATCATTCCCTTTTTCTACTTATCCGGAAAACTCTCTGCTTCCCATGTTCTCCCGACAAGTGGGAACAGTAGCTCCGCCGATGCTGTTGGCGCAGCTTGAAAAAGCTCCGCGGGGCATACCCGCGAGCTTTTTCAAGTCCTACCGCCTTATTAGTTTTCAGTGCTTTGATTGCGTTAATAATCTCCTCCTTACTGGGGGTTGTGGTGCGGATTCGGGAATTTCTTTCTACGGACACTTCAGTTTGACTTGGGTGCATATTGCTGACGAATACTCGGCTTAGAACCGAAGCAAAATGCTCCTTCCATCTCTTCAGTTGATCCTCATCCGATATTAGCAACGCACCGTCTAAGTCTTTCACTGGGTGTTGCTTCTTTTGCTTCCGTAGCCAACGCATTGATGTACTTGCGCTTGTCACGTCTCACGCTACGCTGTACTTCTCTCATCTTCATTCGATATAGGGACTCAAGCTCGATCCTGCTGGAGTTGCTACAGGTATCCTCGGAAAACCACGCCCTATGGTTTCCCTGCGATCGACCGAAAATCCTTTCAGCACCTGATGCGAAAACAGTTTCCACAGCGCACCAATGGTCTTGGATGGTGGCGGGCAGAGAGCTGCTGATTATTCCCACTCCACGTGAGAGATGGTTCCTTAATTCTTGGCGCACTGAGGGAACTCTCAGTCGCTACGTTGAACCTAGGAATTCTTGTGTCGTTAGATCTACAACGGCAGCAGTGCGTAATCGGAGAGTATCTATCATAAGATGGTGATCTCGTACCAATCCCATGTCGGCACCTTGTCTGTTTCGGACGTCTAGGAGACTACTTCTAAAACGGCGACTGATAGCAAAATGGTCAATTTGGTTGGTTGCCTGTCAGTTGATACCCAACTGATTTTATGGTAGGCTTTGTGCTCAAACATGGTGCCACCTATGACAAGACGATTTGCGTTACAAAAGTCAACAAATCTTTCGCCGTTGTCATTGCGATTGCCTAGTCCGTGCCGTCCCATAACATGTTTGAGCCCTTCGTTGTCGCAGCCTACCTTGGCATTCAGGTCCCCCATCACAATGACAATGTCGCCGTTGGGTGTTGCATTATGAACAGCTCCCAACTGGTTGTAGAAGGTCTCCTTTTCTTCCTCAGATGAACCATCCGTGGGGGCTTAACACTGTATAATGGTGACGCGACGTACTCTCGTCCGGAATCTGGCCGCTAAAATCCTATCACCGTGCGGCTGCTAGGAAATTAGGCCTCTGCGTGCTGTTGGCGTTAGCAGCAACTCCAATCCACGGGGGCTTTCGGGTGGTCTTCCGTTGTAGAGTAATACAGTGTTACGCGTTGGGGATTGGTAATCAGCCGCATCTAACCATCTTATCTCACTTACTCCCAATATGTCCAGCCTATATCGCATGAACTCATGCTCCAATTGAAGGAATCTGGCATTCTGAGATCCTTCACTCTGAGAATCAAGGAGCGCCTTCACATTCCAGAAACCAATCTCAGTCCGGGTACGATAGCCAAAGATCGTCAACGTGTTATCAGTCCTTATCCGAGGCATTGTGTCGGTTTCCGTAGCGATTAAAGTTTCGGTAACGTGGGTTGCTGGCCCAGGTTACCTAGGCTAGGCATAAGACCCTAGATAATCTCGCACTTGCAATTTTGGCCTACATGTATAAGGATTTATACATGCAGTTACCCAGGGACCACAACGAGGATGTAAATCAAGCACTACATTACGAACTTGATTGTTGCGCTAATGGTCGAATTCATGTTTTGGACAGTCAGTAGTTTCCCGATCAATCGCCACGCAGGTCCCCATATATATAATATGTATATATCTGTATATATCTGTATATACATGTATTATGAGTACGTAATATATTGATATATACGTATATCCCTATTATATTAATTATTATTAAATCTTTGCCTATTCTTCGTACCATTATTTTTTTTATAAAATCGAGTACTCCCTGTATCATAAGGAGCACACAATGGTTGCTTTCCTGGATATAGAATGCGCTTTTAAAAACGCCTGCTCCTCTGCGATAACGAAAGCACTGTCAAATCTGTCTAGCGACAAAACAGATTATCGAGCTGATTAATTTGCTGCTTAATAGTCGGATTATCAACTCAAAGCTGGGTGGGACTTCTGTTAGAAGATATGTCAGTAGGAAAACCCTACAAGGTGGCATCCTATCCCCATTTTTTTTGGAATTTTGTGGTTAATAAACTATTGATAATCCTACAGGCTGAGGTATGTGAAGTTATCGGCTACGCGGACGACGTTACTATAGCAGTCTCTGGTAAACACCTCATTACCTTAAAAGAACTCTTACAGAACTCTTTAAATAAGCTCTCTAGATGAACAGCTCGATGTGGTCTAGGAGTGAATCCCCACAAAACCGAACTAGTCCTCTACTCAAGGAAATATAAAATCCCACCCATTGAGCTTCCCTTAATGAAATAATCTTAACCTTCTCCAATGAAGCAAAATATCTGGGTCTTATTTTGGATAGAAAACTAAGCTGGAACCTAACATTCAAGACAGAGTAAAGAAAACCACTGTCGCATTCTTCTCTTGCAATAAAGCCATTGTGAGCAAATGGGCTTACAACCCCGATTAACTCACTGGTTCTATACCTCGGTCATCAGACCGATCCTTATGTACGGGGTAGTTATCTAGTGGATTGCCTTGGACAAGGCGATAAACCAGAAGAAATTGAGCAAAGGCCAACGTTCAGCTTGTCTGTGTATTAGCGGAGAATTACGAACGAAACCTTCTGCAGCAATGGACACTCTATTCCATTTAACACCCTTCGACATTTTTGATAGGCAAATGGCAGCTAGCTCAGCTTTTCGCCTTAAAGCTACTTCACAGTGGTCCAGAAAAGTATATGGCCGCGCCTCCTTTTTAAACAATTTTAAAATCTTCCCTGAAAACATTGACTACACCATACTCAAGCTAAATTTTGACAAAAACTTCCAAGTTACCATCGCTTCCACAGCATTCTGGGAAGAAGGTAGGTATACGGAAGATAAGTCATTACATTTTTAAACCGACGGTTTAAAAACAACGACGGGGTGGATGGTGGTGTCTTCTCTGATAGGCTTAATCTAAACCCCTCTTTTCGTCTCCCAAACCATTTTAGCGTGTGCCAGGTGGAGATAATAGCAAAAAGGGAAGTCTTGCCCTGGCTAAAGAAAAACGTGATATCAACCGCTCATATCCGCATCTTTTCAGACAGCCAAGCTGCAATCAAATATTTGGAATCATCCTCCATAAATTCTCTAACAGCTCTAGACTGCCGATCGTCTCTTACAGAGATGGCGGAACAGTTCAACATTCACCTAATTTGGGTGCCAGGGATATTCCAGGGAATTGTAAGGCTGACGAACTTGCCAGGCATGGAACAACAATACCCATCCTTCCAGGCAAAAGTTTACTGGGTATGCCGATCGCTACATGCAAACTTAAATTAAAGCTTGATGCTATTGAAAGGATAAACCAAAAAATAGACTTTAGGGACCTCCTACGCTTCATCAGAAGCTCCAAATAATTCAATGAGTAGGCTAGAGACCGCTTTCCAAATCCTCGTGGTATCACAATGGACCTATTATTGGTCTAAGTTGGCTTTTATCTAACAGCCACCTCAGCCTAACCTAACCTAACCATTATTTTCAATATTCTACCACAAAATATTTATTACCAAGGACTTATAATAACTCTGAATCCACTTTTTACCATTTTTCACCATCTATTCTATCCAACATTATAATAGTAGCAGGTGCCGTTAACAAATAAAAACCGAGCTTGCTCACTCTTAGGAGAATGTTCCCACTTACGAGCATATAATTCCAGCGTGAAGTAAATATTGTTTCTTTACGTGCTCCACTTGTAAAACAATGCCTCAAGGTTGGAGGCTACTTCAAAAGCAAAGCAAAAGTCGGTACAGGCATGTCATATACCGTTGCAAAAAGCTTTTGAGCCCAATCAAAAATTATAAATTTGCGCTTACAGTGGAGGAATGTCTGCGAAAAATTAATGCTGCCCTCGATCCTCCGAAGTATGTTACCCAAAAACTCGAAAAAAAAAAAACAAGAAATTGCAATTGATTATTTTCGGATCTATAACAGCAATATATACATATTCCAACTAATTTGCAAGATATAACATTTATTATGAAAGTAACGGATTGATTATGAATGATTATGGAAAAAAATCTAAAAAAAATTGGTTCAATAATTCGACTTATATTGTACAATAAATAAAGACCAACAGGATGCCCTGCCTCCTTTCTGCATGAAAAAATAGTTGGATTTTTTAAGCATCTTTATATGTATATGCGAACAGAGTCGTACTGAATAAACAGTTTTCCCGGGTATACTTTCCAAAAGCCGCTCTTAACCATGACGAAGTATCCGACATTACTGTCGAAGAAGTTAGGAATGCGGTCAAATACTCCAAAAAAAGAAAAGCGGTTGGGCAAGACCTGGAAAAAGATGGGAGACATCGGGTCCAGATGGCTCATGATTCTTATCTCCAAACTTATGAGTGGTGATCCAATGCCTAATCAGTGGAGGGAAAGTTATCTTCATCCTTTGCACAAAGGGAAGGACGATACGCGAAACTGCGATAGCCGTTCTGTCAAGTGGATGTCACACACCATTAAGATCGTTGAGCGGGTATTAGATGGCCGACTGCGGAAAATAATACGGCTATCTGATGACCAGTGCGGGTTTGTCTCGGGTAAATCAACACAAGATGCAATCCAAAGCATAAGGATCATAATGGAAAAACATCGTGATTCCTTAAAGGACTTGCATATGGTGTTGGTTGATTTTGAAAAAGTCTTTGATAGACAACCAAGAGATCTCTTGTGAGTGGCGCTAAGATAACGGGGAGTTCCAGAAACCTACGAGCACATGATCATGGACATGTATGGGGGAGCTAGGTCAAGAGAAAGTGCATCAGTTATTCTTTGCTGACATTGAAGATCAAACGTCCCTGCAAGGAACACTTAATGTATGCTGCCCGTTCTCTGATCCACACCGGCCTATTCCATACAATTACTTGAATGGAAAAGTGCTTCCCAAGTGTAAAAAGTTTAAATATCTGGGATCTATGATCAATAGTAAAGGAACTTGTGATGATAACATCAATCATCGCGTAAGCGTAGGGTAGATGCAGTGGCTGGAAAACTCCGCTATCTCTGTGATCAAAAAATGCCCCCTGAGCTGAAAGGAAGGCTCTACACCGCAGTTGTACGTCCGGCGCTCACATACGGTTCACAATGCTGGACAATGTACAAAAGTATGAGAGCAAATTAACGACAGCTGAGATGACAGCAGGAGTAACAAAGCTTGATAGAATAAGAAGTTCGAAGATTCAAGGAAACCTTTATATAAAAGAACCCATCACAGGCAAGATAGAGCATGACCGGCTCAGTTGGTATTGTCATGTTCAAAGGAGAGATCCTTCGAACCCCGTCAAAAAGGCAATATCAAACAACGTTCCTACACAATCGCGCAAAAAAGGCAGACCAAAAAAGAACTAAATCATACAAATGCGAAAACACCAGCATTTGATTGGCCTAAGTGATTCGAAACCGCGAAGCCTGCAGGTACTTCCTGAGGTCAAACCGGCAAACCCCACAGGCTGACCAGTAGGGGTGCAGTAAAGTGAGAGTTTTGAGATCCTTCTACTCCGGATCATAACTTCGCCGTAAGGAAAAGAAGGAAAAGAAGAAGAACGGAGTCCGTACTTCACGAATTTATACGCTATACGTGTACAATATTTGAAAATACTCGCAGAATGATTTAACGATTGGAGTTTGTTACTGTACTGATTAGATTTGAAATGCGCAATATTAGTTTTAATGCAAATAAAATATATACGAGTATTACTGTCTGAATATTTAGCTGGATTTGAGTTTAAAATTATACAGTTGTTGTATTCCAAGGTTCATCATCAAATATGTTAACGATATATTTGCAGTAAACCATTGTAAATGCAATATCTTTTTGGATTGCAAAAATACAGCAATACATTCATCCAATGAGAAAAAGGTCACTAGGATTCTCGCAGATAATGGCTATTCATGCGAAATGATACGTGACCTAATAATTCACCAAAAATACAGAAAGCCTTTAGACGGGAAAGTTAAAAACGTGCAGAGCTTATATAAAAGCATTGCCTAAGTCCCGAAACTGGCAGAAAGTTTTAAGGAACTCATCAACACAATATGTAAGGATATTAATTTAGCATAAAAGTTAAACAACACACTTGCACCGCTTTTCAGTAATCTCAGGGTGAAAAAAGAAAAGTACAGGTACATGGATTTTGTGTACAAGATTAACTGAACGAAATAGTTTATAAAATAAAGAATTTCAAATCACAAATCGGATATATAAACAGCACCCGCTAGCCATAGCATTGAATTCGGCAACAAACCAAACTTGATGATTCAGAACTCTTCCGCGTCTAAGCAAGCGGTACAAACTTGAGACGCTACATATTCTAAATTCATAACAGTCTATGTTTTGTTTGTTTCATTCTTGTTCTTTCGTTTACCAAACTATAAGTAAGAGGGGTTTTTTTTTATTTTTTTTTTTTTTAAATTTAATGACTGCATTACAACCCGACATACTTGCATTCTCTGAAGGAGAAAGAGAATAAGGCGGGCGACGTCTTACCGGTAGTTGATCAAATCTTTGACGACTGTAAGGTTTCAGAGTCGCCAGTTATCAGATGGTCCCGGTATACTTTGGACTATTTTGATTGGGAAAGCGAATGAAGCGATACAGTTATTATTTAATAAAACTGCATTTAAATAAATCGATTAGTTATGAATCCTTCAGTTGCAGATATGCAATCTATAGCAGTGCAGAGTCATGATAAACAACATTTTTAAAATACACTTCCCTTACGTCTTGGAATGCTCTACAATATTATTCCGAGCCTTTTTTTCAGTACAACTAGTATTAGCGACACAAAACATAAAAACTGTGATGGAAGGGTAAAAGCGCGCCAACTTTCACAGTTGAGCGTTCTTCTTCTTCTTCTTTTCCTTACGGCTAAGTTATCCGGAGTAGAAGGCCACAACCCTCCCACTTTACAGCATCAGGCAGACTTCCAGGTTTCGGATCACTTCGTGACTGAGGCCAATCAAATGTTTGTGTTTTCGCATTTGTGTGATCCAGTTGATTTTTAGTCTGCCTTTTTTGCGCGATTGTGTAGGAACGTTGATTGATATTGCCTTTTTGAACATGACAATACCAATTGACCCGGTCGTGCTCTATCTTGCTTGTGATGGGTTCTTTTACATGAAGGCTTCCTCGAATCCTTGACCTTTTCATTCTATCAAGCTTTGTTACACCTGTCATGTGAAGCATCATCATCATTTCAGCTGCCGTTAATTTGCCCTCATACTTTTTGTACATTGTCCTGCATTGTGAACCGTATGTGAGCGCCGGACGTACAACTGCAGTGTAGAGGCTTCCTTTCAGCTTAGGGGCATTTTTCGATCACAGAAGATAGTGGAGTTTTCCCGCCACTTCATCCACCCTACGCTTACGCGATAACTGAGATCAGCATCACAAGTTGCTTCCAGATATTTGAACTTTTCGCACTTTGGAAGCACTTTTCAATTAATGTAAATGTCTGGAATAGGCCGGTGTGGATCAGGGAACGGGCAGCACAAATACTCTCTCCTTTTTGAATTAATATGGTACACATTTCCCTCCAAAACATCCACCCATACATTAAGTTGATCTTCATCGTCAGCAAAGAATAACTGATGCACTTTGGGGCCCGTCACTTTTCCTTCAAGCAGATAATGAAGGACTGCAATAAATAGCAAAGGACTGAGGAAACTTTCCTGGTGTACACCGACTTCGATTGGAAACTCTTCGGTGACTCCTGCGGGACATATTTTTCTTGTCCTTGCTCCCTCATACATGTCCATGATCATGCGCACGTAGGTTTCTGGAACTCCTCGTTGTCTTAGCGCCACCCATAACAGATCTCTTGGTTGTCTATCAAAGGCTTTTTCAAAATCAACACACACCATATGCAAGTCCTTTAAGGAACCACGATGTTTTTCCATTATGATCCTTATACTTTGGATTGCACCTGTTGTTAATTTACCCGAGATAAATCCGCACTGGTCATCAGATAGCCGTATTATTTCCCGCAGTCGGCCATCTAATACCCGCTCAGCGATCTTCATGGTGTGTGACATCAGCTTGACAGAACGGTAGTTATCACAGTATCGCATGTCGCCCTTTCCTTTGTGCAAAGGAAGAAGTTAAATTTCCCTTCACTGATTAGGCATTGGATCACCGCTCATAAGGTTGGAGATAAGAATTATGAGCCATCTGGACCCGATGTCTCCCATCTTTTTCCAGAATTCAGAGGGTATCCCGTCTAGCCCAACCGCTTTTCTTTTTTTTTGAGTATTTAATCGCATTCCCAACTTCTTCGACAGTAATGTCGGATACTTTGTCATGGTTAGGAGCAGCTCTTGGAAAGTATACCCGGCGAAATTGTTCGTTCGGAAGTCTTTCACAATACTGTCGCCGTCTGTGGGGAGTTTTGTCGTCTTCCACAAAAAGCTAGCCTTGAGCATTATTAATGAACTTTGGGGAACGAATCCCCTGAGCATTTCTTCTTCTCTGGGCGGCTATTTTGAAGATAGTTGTTCCCTTATTCAAGTTGTTTTGTCGAAGCTCCTAGATAGCCTGGTCCCTATCAGATGCCGAAGACAATATTTCCCCAATTCCCGATAGAGGCCTTCCATACTTTTTGCTTGAAATTGGACGCACTTCTTCTTCGCGAGACCTTTGCAACATCTATGAATATATCATTTCAAGGCGGGCTTTATCATCTCCATTAGTAGAAGAGCACTTTGACCAAGCCTTGAAAGCTGGTTTCTTTTCCCGTATCACTCCTTAAGCTTTCATCTGTCCACCACCAAGTTTCTTTGGCGTGTTGGTAGGGGCCTTTCCACGTTCCAAGCAGTGATTTGGCTCTCTCCAAGCTAGATCGCAGTAGTGAATCCCACATATCTTGTGCCCTGCACTCCTCATCACGGGCAGCACAGATACTCTGTCTTTTTTGAACTAATACGGCACCCATTTCCCTCCAAAATATCCTCCCACAAATCAAGTGCTCGTTGCAGGGCCATTTGATCTTCGCTTATGATAGCTCCATCGTCAGCAAAGAATAACTGATGCACTTTGTAGTCCGTCAGTTTTCCTTAAGCAGATAATCAAAGGACTGAGGACTCTTCCCTGGTGTACACCGACTTTGATTGGGAACTCTTCGCTGACTCCTGCGGGACATCTTACTCTTGTCCTTGCTCCCTCATACATGTCCATGATCATGCGCACGTAGGTTTCTGGAACTCCTCTTTGTCTTAGCGCCACCCATAAAAGGTCTCTTGGTTGTCTACCAAAGGCTTTTCAAAATAAACCAACACCAAATGCAAGTCCTTTAAGGTTTTTTTTATGATCCTTATACTTTGGATTGCATCTGTTGTTGATTTACCCGAGACAAACCCGCACTGGTCATCAGATAGCCTTATTATTTTCCGCAGTCGGCCATCTAATACCCGTTCAACGATCTTCATGGTGTGTGATATTAGCTTGACAGAACGGTAGTTAACGCAGTTTCACGTATCGCCCTTTCCTTTGTTCAGCGTTGGTAAAGAGAATTAACAGAGACAAATCAAAGGAAGCCGTGGGTTACCAGTCCTTTTAGTTCTCTTGAAATGGGAAAAAACAAATAGCACCCAATATGGCGACGTTACCCCAGAGGATCTTTTGGGGCGTTTGGATTTGATTTGATTTATTTTAATAGAAATTTATTAGATTTTGTTTAACACTTATTTAATTCCATTCCGGTTCACACCTTAACATTTCGACCAAATTTTAGCTTGTTAGTTAAAATGTCCGGATTTGAGCAAAAATGCGTCTAACAATCATGTATTAAAACGATAAACATAGTTGCGAACATTCGCTGTAATATAATAATAAAAGTTAATTAATTATGGCAGGAAGCTGGGAAAAGTAAAATGAATCATTTAAACAAATTAATTAAGTCGTTTGGAAAATTCTAAAACTGTACGATTTTCTGTGCATTTTTAATTCCTAAAAATCTTTAAAATAGTACAATAAATCGTACAATATGGCAACGCTGGTTGTGACAGTATTCCTCTAGGGGTGCGGTATGCTTATGTGTTTGTGGACAACATGTATTTTTAGTGGCTTTGAATGGACTTGTTAATGATAATAACTCACCTTTTGAGATAAAACCAACCCACATAAGATATATATATAATGTAGTTCAAACTGACCGGAACTCTAGGTGTTCATTAATTTATCGAATTCTTTCACTGCTAAATGAACCACACTCTGGCAAATTGCTGTTGAAATTCCAATAGTCTGCAAATCTGTATCAGAAACAAACAAAAAATCCATTAAAAATATATACATATCTATTCATGCGAACGCAAATATATTTAATTTCAAAACATTTTTTAGTGTAAGATATAACTTAAGATACTATATAATCTACCTAGATTCATATCTTATAGATCCTAAAATAGCTCTACTGCAACGTTCGTCTAACATATTACATACATAGCCCTTCGGCTATTTAATAAATGAAACCGTTTCACTTTGACCATATTTATGTTCTACAGAGAAATAAATTCTCAAAGAAAACCTCACCTTAGCTCAATAAAGGTATAGTGAAATATGATTAAAAAAGAAAGTAAAAAAAAAATGTCTTAACTTCAGTGTAAACTGATTATTATTTCTTTCTTTATAGTTAGTTAGTTTAAGTGATTTTTATTTCATTTCAAAAGGTTTACATGAAAAATAAGAAGATAGGTTCAGATTAATAATTATTATTGAATTATTTATATTAAAATATAAATGTCCGTTCGAAATGCAGATTGTTTCATACTTATTCACAATTCCGAAGAATCTTATGCAAAATTCCTTTGGACAAATGGCAATAAAGTGGAACACATCTTTTCTTTCAGTTATGTTGCAGATACTGCACAAATTTGGTAGTTCTGGACGAAGTGGCTTTCTAGTTCCCTTCTCAATTTAAAGAGAATACTTATTTTACCCGTCGAGTTCGAATTTAAAAGATTAGTTCTTTCGTTAAGATGGTCTTAATTTGTTATAGTGAAGTCTATACTGGGATGAGTGCTCTTCGTTATCATATCTTTCGTGCCAGATATGGCCCGTTCTCTTCAGCAAAGTATTAAGTTGATGCAGGCTGCACATATGTTTTAGGGTTTCTAAAAATAAAGGCGGTGCCCCGGTTCCCATATGTAACATATAATTTGGCGTACTACCCGGTAAATGAAATATTATAATAGCTTAAGGAAATATCGGAGGAATCTCTCCACTGCTATAAAAGAACAATATCCCCACACTTGTCCTCCATATAAAAGTATTGATGTTTCAGTTGGGCGAAAATATTTTTATTTTGAGCTATGTGTTATGTATTTATTCATGATGCAGCGTCCCCAGACTGAAGAAATTGCTAGCTTAGCTTCAGATAATTTTGGCTCCTCTTTTTCCTTCATATTTAAGTTGGCTGTATCAGAACTCCTAGGTATTTGTAGTAGTGTACATTTTCGATTACCTCACCTTAATAAGTTCATTTATCACTCCTTGAATATCTGCCGCGTCCATCTCTGAAAACCATAACCTTCCAGGTTGACAGCCAAGTTCCAGCATTTTTAATATTCGCAGAGCTTATTCATCAGTAGCTGCGTAACATTTACTGCATCTGCAAGGAAGAAAATTTATTCCACTCCCTACAGTACTCGTACCTGTTATGTCATTAAAGAATAGCATGAAAGGTAACGAACTCAAAATACATCCTCACTTCGCGCCCATTGAATCTCCATTCCATACGTAAGCTACTCAATAATAAAGGTGAACTGAAAGTGGCATTGAGAAGGTTGCTAAAGTGGTCTCTCAGAAGAAGAGCTTTTAACGCAATGGCGATTGGATTTGTTCGTCCGTATATGAATATATTTTACAGCTCTCCAAAATTCTGCAGAAAATCTTTAGTTTTTTAATATAGCCATATTTTGTTGTTCGTAAGCTATCTTTTTTGCATAACAAATGTTTTTAAAATCCTTATTTGTTCTCCATAAAGACATTTGAAACTCCTGGTGTAAGCAACGACAGTTTTGACACTTGTTGGTATTCTTGACGTCTCGCAGGCATTACTTTGATTCGGCAATCAATTTATTAATTGTTGCAGTTATAAAATCTCTCCAAAAATACCATTGATAACATTGTACCCACTTATATAACAAGTGGGCCATCTGTTAGTTTCTTTTTAAATTACTTGTTATTTTGACACTGACAGCTCTTCCGCTCTTAAATAATTGACAGAAACACAGTATCATATCTCCGCGGTACAAAATGAAACTTGCGCTTGAACGTAAACTTACGCTCGAATAACGTTGGGAAATATTGAAAACTTATTTCCAAAGTGAGTGGTGTGTTACCGAAACAGTACGAATTTTGAAAAGAAATTTCGGTCGAAATAATGCACCAACCTTACCTGCTGTACGTAAGTTTGTGAAGAAAGTTCATGAGATTGGTATGCTAATTGACAGCACAAGTTAGACTCGTCTTCGTCATGTGTGCTCAGCGGAAAATATTTTTTTTTATAATCTGCGCGCGCCGAAGGGGATATGAATACCCTTAAACTGTTTCAGGGCACGGGCGTCAGGGAAAAGGAGGAAGAGGATCAGAGGAGGAGCCTATGCACGTTGGCTTTGAATGTTTGAAGGTTGTATTGATGGGGAAATACAGAGCCTGGTAGATCATTCCACATTCGTGTTGTTCGGCTTATATGTAATTGAATCCCTATATTTGACAGTACGACCGAAGTTTGGCTTTAAGGTAATCTGATGTGCATTCGAAGCATGTCGCGTATTGCGGATGAAGGGGAGGAATACAACTGGCTATTTAACTGGAGCATTTTTTATAAAAAAACGACAAAACAAGGAAAGACAGGAGACATTTCTCCGATGTTCTAGTGAATGAATGGAATTCACAATGTCTCTATCACCTACCTATAAGTTTTAACGCGCGATTCTGTACAAGAATATGCAGAACGGTCTTGAGTACACCGGCCCAGATATGGGCGTTATATCCAAGCTTTGAGCGGATGAATGCCTTATACATTGAGGCCAGTTCAGACGGGGTAAAATATTTCTTGCACCGCTTAAGGACATTTTGCAGCATTTTTGGCAACCTCGAATATGTGATTGCCAAAAATGCTGCAAAATGTCTAGGATTCCTTAAGCGGTGCAAGAAATTGCTGCTGTTGCTCAGCGTGTGACTGTTTGGTGTGGTTTGTGGAATGGCGGCATTATTGGCCGAATTTCTGCGAAGATGAACTTGGCAACAACGTTACTGTCAACGGAGCACTGCAAATGCATGATAACCGATTTTTTTTGACCAAAAACTGAAGAAATGAACTTGAACGATCTCTGGTTCCAGGATGACAATCATACAAGCAGTGTAACAATCGACTTTTGCGCACTAAGTTCAATCATCGTGTAATCAGCCGATTTGGTGATATTGTTTGGCCTCCGCGGAGTTGCGATTTGAAGTCGTTGAACTTTGTTTGTGGGATGCCGTTATCGATATTATGAATACAATCCAGAAACGATTCAGGCACTTAACCACAATATTGATCGAGCTATTAGTGAAATAGATCCCCGAACCCTCGAAAATGTACTGAAAATTGAGTTGACAGGGTGGGCTATGGCCAGGCCAGCCGCGGCAGCCATTTAAGTGAAATTATTTTAAATAATTAATCAGAAAATGTACTCTCTTCAATAGAGCAAACAACTTTGAAAAATAATAAATGGATTTTTTATAACAATTTTAAAACTAAACCAACAGATGACCCACTCTTTACATTGTAAACCTTATCGGCGTAGTTTGTATGTGTACGAGTAGTTTGTCGTCTTTCAGTGCGATTTTCGTCTTGGAATCCTTCGCGTGAAGTACTTTCATTATAGGGATCAGTTTGACTCTTCCTTGACGCATGCTGAATGGCATATCTTTTGAAAAGTATTTGAATAATGCATTTTTTAAAAATGTGTATTTGCAATATATAAAACTTTAGCATTGATCAAAGTTGCATTGAAAAGGGGTAATATTTGGAGAGAGATTCTCATTATACCCGAGCGGAGGGTCTAATGCAGCTTCCAGGCGTTGGTATTTTTAGTCACCAACTGAGGTGTAATAACAAAAGTTATGTTTTGTATCTACATGTTACGAGCAACTTAAAAGAGTTTAGTATCTCTCCGACTATTACAATCTCCAACTTATTGACAAGTGGGTCTTCTTTAGAAGCTCCTTTAAGGCTCATTCCATTACTTCTGGGATCTTTGTTATTGTTGCTTTTAAGATTGGTAGCTACTTTACAAAAAATATATGTTTTACCTTTGAAAATCATAGACACAAAAAGTTACGTTATGCTTTGACAAGATCAACCAGAGAACTAAAAGTTCAGGGACTGCCGGCTACAAATGGACCATCTTAAGTTATTTATAATGTTGACCTTTTGAATGCTAGTTAAAGCCCTCTAGCCTCTCAATTTTGACTACAGAGTTGTAAATATACTATGTATGTACTGGGATGGTTAAGCAAGACGAAGGATAGCAAGAAGTATAAAATTTAAAGAAACCTAGAAACCGGAATAATTCTCTAAATGGAGTCAACTGTGACGGTGGCATTTCCATTTAGAACGAACTAATTAGTGCTCACCTTATTTGGGATACTTCGACATATTCGGAGCTCAGGTTTTTCAAGACTGAGTTAGGGTGTTGAATAAGGGATGGTGGCGGATGAAACGTTAATAGGCCAACATATCGCTCATATCTCCGTAGTGGGTAACTGGCGTCGGAATATACGGCCCCCTGTCCTAGGGGTTTTAACTAAGGATCTGGCCCTTCAGATTAAGGGTTGTACATCAGGGTGACGCGACCAAAGAGAGCTTTTTTGAGCTCCCCGAAGATTTTAACGCAACAATTGGAAAGGAGGCCGTCTTCGGAAACATTATTGAAAAATACATTTTGCACGACTACACCTCCGGAAACGAATTCAGACTAATCGACTTTGCGGTGGTGTGAAGATCACTGTTCACCTCAATATTCATAAGGCACCTGGCGCTCTCCGGGTCATTCCACCAAATTGATCACGTCGCGATTGATGCAAGGCGCTCCTCCAGTATTTTGGATGTTCGCACCTTCCGAGCAACCAACATTGACTCGGATCACAACACCAAAGAAGTATTGTGAACATCCAACGGCTACAATCGGAAGTGACTGCCAGAGCTTTCGCCAATCGAGTGTCCCTCTCAAGAAGTCCAATGCCCGCAATGTTATGCGCAGATGAATAATGGCATCATTGTCAAGAAGCCATCAAAAACGCCATCTCTGATGTGTTGGGTTTCTCGCATCCACCACAAAGAAACCCCTGGTTTGATGGAGAGTGCCGCCAAGCACACGCAGCAAAGCAAGAGGTTCATAAAGCAATGCTGCAAGAAAAAGAAAGTTTTACCAGAAGATAAAAAGAGTGAACAGAAGCCCATAGTGATGAAGAAGAAATCTAGTAGTAGAGTCACAGTTGGTGCTAAGAATTTAGAAGATCACTTTTGTAGACTGTGACGGCGTGACGACCAAAATTGGCTGTCAAACAGAATGCTCCACTCAATTCGAACAATGAGGATCAACAATTGTTTCCAACTGAAGTGAAGTGAAGATATCTAAGTCTAAATCGACCAAGGCCGCTGGAGCCGACGGTCTAACTGCTTAGCTCTTTAAAGCAACTGATTTGGTACGGAGCAAACATAAACTCATATATAAAGTATGGTCTTATGAAAGTATGCCCGACCAGTGGAATCTCTGCATCGTTTGCCTTTTGTCAACAATTTGATTAGTCAGTATCAGTGTAGTTTTAGGGCAGGAAAGGCCACCATAGATCACATTGCGGCATATCTCGGAAAAAACCCAGAAACTCCAAATCGATACTCACCACCTTTTCATTAATTTTAAAGCAATCACAGGTTTTGGCATCCCTGACAAACTCGTCCGTCAGTGCAGGAGGACGATGAAGAATGCACGCTGCTTTATCAAAGTCGGTAACATCACCGATACTGATGATGTCAGAAAAGGATAATTATAAGGTGACGCGCTGTCGTGTGATTTCTTTAACATCATACTTGAAAGGATTGTACAAAATTCTCAAGTTAACATCAGGGGTATGATTTTTTAAAAGTCTGTACATACGCCGACGGGCTGCCAGTACTGCTTTCGAGTGTATTGAAATAAAAGGACAGTAAAAATATACATTTACTCGTACATATTTTTTTTTTATAATTCGCACTAAAGGTTATATGAGTACCTTTATAGTATTTCAGAGCATATGCATTTGTATATAGACGGTGAGAAAGAGAGAGAAAGAGAGAGAGAGAGAGAGAGGGGCAAAGAAAGATTGGGGTAGTGGTTTGAAATTCACGTAGTATTAAGTTTCCGTTATCTCCAAGGGTAGCGTAGATAGCATTTTGTTTTGCTCTTATTGTCACTGCTTAAGATTTTACAGTATTTTTTTGTAAGCTGATCGACTTTTATTTTTTTCGCACGAAGTAAATAGTTGATTCTTGACATCAGGATTTGAACCGTGAACCTGCAGCGTGACAAGCGATGACTTTACCACTATACCAATAACAGTCAACATTGGCGATTTCGGTAGAATGTCATAATAGACAGCTACAAATGTGAGGTAGTTAATGAGTTTGTCTACTTAGGTTTTGCTGTAAATTCAAACAATGACACCAGCGTAGAGATCAAGTGGATAATCATTCTTACCACTAGCTAGTTTTTGGGTTAAGAAGGCAATTGAGTAGCAAAATCCTCTCACAGTCTACTAAGGTGACTTTATATAAGACCCTCATAATCCCAGTAATTCCATACCGCGCAGAAGTATGGTCGTTATGAAAGGCGGATGAAAACACCCTTGGTTGTTTGGAATGATAAAATTCTTCGAGTGATTTTTGGTCCCGTTTATATCAACGGGGAATGGAGGAGAAGATACAACAAAGAACTATACCGATCGACTTGGTCAGAAGGGTTCGAATTTATCGCCTTAAATGGCCAGGACATGTAGAGAGGATATAAAACGGAGCACACAAATGGAAAGGGACCTCAACCAACTTCTTATGTAAAACTGGAGGTGCCTAATACAAGATCGAGCCAAGGTTAATGCCCAGCATTAACCCGCACTGAAGCGCCTTCTAAAGTGAGTGAGTTAAGAAACTAATTTATTCAAGGCTGCGAAATTTTACATCTTAAGTCTTTCCGAGCAAAAACTACCTACACCAATAATTTGTACGTACTGGCTCCAATAGTTAACTCCATTTTGTTCTACCAAGTACAGGTTTTTTTCATAGATTTTTTCCTGTTCTCACTCATATCACATCGTATCGGCTAAACTGTGTGTATCTATCAGTGGCGTGGCGTCCATTCAAGCCGATTCCTTCCGGCTTCCCTTTTCAAATATCAAAAATTTTTATTTTGCCACTTGCCAACCATCACATTCAATTATTTGTTCATCAAACCATTTTTCATAAATTTATACACGCTCGAAGATGAAATGCTGCGACCACTTCGGTTGTTTATTCATTTTTACTCATACAGAAATTCGCACACATAGGCTAGACAGGTATGAACTCCTCTAGCGAGAGAGCATGCAATGAATTTTTTTGACAAGCCGTTCATTTTCCGGCTTATGCATTCATTTCTTTCAACTCTATTCCTTTCTGGCATTGGGTGATGTAGTGGTTCGAACGGCATTTGAGGTTTTTCTTACTTGTTGGGTATTTTTTTTTTGCAAATTTGAAATGACAGTTGCAAATCGGTTGTGTAATTGTGCGTGGTTTATTGAAAATTCGGATGCAAATTTTTGTGATTTTTGTGACTGCTAATTATTAGAAAATTTAGCAATTACATATTGGTAGTTAAGTTAGTGTTTTAAATTATTAAATTATTATAAAATAGTGAGTGAGCTAAGTGAATAGTTATTAGCTATATACCAAGTAAGTAATTAAAATAATTAAATAAAGTTACAAAACTAGGTCTTTTCATGAGTCTTTTTACAAAAAGAATCCATGGCTGACTGGCAGTTGCAAATTAAACAGAATGTTTTGTTTTCCTTGTCTTCTTTTCTCTAATTCTCCTAGTGTTTGGAGTCACACACGGGTTTCTTTGATATAAACAATTTTATTAATTCTTCCAAAAAACATATTCAAACGGAAAAGCATATACGCAGCTGCTTGCATTTGCATGAATTTGGCGAATATTGCATAGAGACTTACGAGGCTCATAATAGAAAAGTTGATCGCAATCGCGATTTAATGAAGCGTTTCATAGACACTGTAGTTCTTCTAGGAAAACAAGAGTTGGCATTCCGGGGTATCAGAGACGTCTTATTCAATTGCAGAGAAGACATAGAGCTTGCGAAGCAAGAGATCGAGGGTTTTGGGTCATGGATTCATTCTGAATTTTTAAACTCATTTGACTCAATCTATGAGAGCGTAAGTGACTGCTCAGAACCTCCACGCAAATGCCGACTATTTAATATTGATTCAAAAAGAAATTATAGCCGAATTTTTGTAGCAATTGTAGTTAATGTTAGAAGTCAGATTAAGAATAGGTATAGTTCATATATTTTCTTTGGTTTATTTTCTATTATTTTCTCTTATTTAGTAACAAAACAAACTGGGACGTTTTCAGAAAAGACTGCAAGGAAAATATTGCTCTAAATGTGCCGCTAAAGACACCAATTGAAATAGAAGACGAAATTGACAGGCTCGTGGAAGCCATTCAGTGCGCAGCATGGAAAAATACTCCTTTTCGAAAAACAGCAACACGGAATAGCAAAGTTAAATACCAGCCTGATATCGAAGACCTCATACGAGAAAAGAGAAGAGCGCGCAAGAGATGGCAACAATCCCGCGCGCCACCGCATAAAACTTATCTTAACCACCTTTGCAACAAGCTAAAAAATGTTCTGCAAGACTTAAGAAATCGCGAGACTTCTACTTACCTCGAGAGCTTGACCGCTGATAAGTGTTCAAACTACTCTCTATGGAAAGCCTTGAAGTCCATAAGGAAACCCGTAATGCACTCGCCACCAATAAGAAAAGCCAACGGCGAATGGGCAAAAGGAGACAAAGAGAAAGCGGAATTATTTGCCGAACATTTAAAGGAAACGTTCAAGCCATTCGATGGACAACCATTGATCGAAGATCCGAATGCAAATACGGCACCCGACAACTTTAAATTAAAAACTGTATCCCTGTCCGAACTTCGTATGACAATAAGAAAACTGAAAAATAACAAGGCTCCAGGATATGATTTAATCACTGGAGAAGTTTTGAAGAAGCTACCGAAAAAAGCGTTAGTTAAGTTACTCTACATTATAAATGCTTCATTGAGACTTCTATATGTTCCAAGGCAATGAAAAGTCGCCGAAGTAATAATACTATCTATACAAATCAATTTACGAGTACATACAATTTATCAGCAGAAAATTCAATGAAATAATGAACAACGGGACTATGCTGCTATAAATCATATGAGGGTTTTTGGTGTATCGGAATTCGAAATAAATATTAGTTTCCTAATATTGGTTTACATTAGTGATCCATAACGTGTGGCAAGAGTCATTTACTGAATTATGAAGTAAAAATGAAATATCTGCATGAAAAACTGAATTTTAAATAGAGGGTTTCATTATTTTTTTTTTTTTTAATAAAAAAATGCGTCTTTTGTTAGAATAAAAGTTACCGTGAGGTACCTTTGCGAAACTGAGAACAAATTATTATCATGTAAAATTAAATATGTACTTGTATAAGTAAGTACTTAAGCCTAATCTAATAAATTAAACTCATATATTTTCCAGTCATACACTCCCTGAACCATTTCGTCCTAAGTAAGTTTGAGTGGAGGTTAATCAAGCACAGATTTTCTTGTTAAAACTGTCTGGAACTCTAGGCGTTTCGTTATTTTGCTGCCAAATGAACCCTTGTGTACCCTACTTTGGCATATTATAGTTGAATTCCATCAGAAACAAAAAAACAATCCACAAAAAATACAGATCTAAAAAATGCGAATGCAATAGGTTCGTTTTGATTAATGGTTTTCACTTTAAACCATTTGTTAGCGTACGAGTAAGATATTAACGAATTATGATCTCTCTTTAACCTAAGTTGCTACCTAATGTACATATGTACTCTTATATATACCTACATACATATCTTATAGATCGTTAAATCGGTCTACCGAAGAGTTGGTTTAATATAGACATAGCCTTTGGGCTATTTAATAACTGTTTCATTTTGACCGTATTTATGTTCCACAAAGGAATAACCTTTCAAAGAAAACCTCACTTACTCATATTTCCTTAAAGTCCCACTTACCTGAACAAAGAAACATCTGTATATTAAGTCAAATAAAAAAGAAATTGAAAAAAAAAGTTTTAACTTCAATGTAAACTAATTAATTTCTCTCAATTCTTTGTATAATAACAACAATAAGGTTTCCACCCTCAACCTTGCCAACCTTTTTAATTGCTCGGAAAATTGCTACCAAAGTGTTAAGGATTAAATTGTGCTAAGCGTACGATTTATCGCCGTTGAATTTTTAATACCTCTTATGATAAAAAAAAAAATTTATAATTCCAAAGAAATTTCCTGGACTATTTAAAGCAAATTGTTGTACGTGGCAGTTTAAAGTAAACATCGAGTTAAACAGCCATAAGGGTAATATGTATGTATAAGCACATTAAAAGTTTGGTAGTTCTAATTTCCATGGTCAAATAAAAAGAAAGAAACTTCTTAAAGAGCTGAAATGCAAATAAAATTTTGTGAAATAAAAAGTTAATACTCTCATTTGAGCCCCAAGGACATGCCGTTGTTGATTTATTTCGCTTGAAATTCCCCACCCCTCCATTTGTTTTCAAGGTCAAAATTAAAAGGATTTGTTTCCATTATCAAACTTTCATCTCATGGGTAACGCATTTCATTAGGGTAAACATGCGTTGAACTTTTTTCTTTATTCACTCGAAGTTTATAACATATTTAAACGATGTAAAAATGTATCAGTGCCAGAAGCGAACTGCGGCAGCTACAGACAGACAGTAAAAAAGGAGAAAGTTGAAAGGAAGATTATTGTAAAAAACAAAAAAGACTGAGAGTGTCCTTCGGATATGTTACTTGTGCAGAAAATTAATGTACCGTAGCCAACGAAATGCTTTGTTTCAAACTGGAAGGACAATTTCGATATCCTTGTTCATTTTGCTTCTCCCTCTTTATTTGATTTTATACTTCTTCCGTTTTCGACCGATTATTTTTCTCGCTCAACGACCAAGGACATACTACGACTACAAAAGTATGAAAATTTCTTTTCATTTCGGTTAACAAAAGTCAATAGTTATTGGAACGGAAATTTAGTTTTTATCTGAATTTTTTGTTTGATATCGGAATTCGAATACGGATGTATGTACATATAAATCTTAATGTTTTCGGATGTAGAGTGAATGAAAAAGGGTTTCAAATGTCCTTATTGGTGCACAGACATTTCGTGAAACTAATTGGAATCCTACAAATGAATGGTATTTAATTGAAGATGACTTGTCCTGTTGTTTGTTCAAATATTAACAGAACGACGCAGTGGAAATCGATAGATCTATTTATTTGTATAAAATCCTCCGGAATCCAATTGATTCTTGTTACTTAATAAATTTATTACTGAATTTAGAATTCAGTCGTGTTATTGACAGGATGTTATTAATTTTGTATTACCTACATACCTACATACTACACGGTGGGGCAAAAGTAATGTCATTATGTGAATGTGCCATAATTTTTTCAAATGGCGTCAAATGTCATTGTGCTTTTACATTTATGATATAGACAGATAGAGAATTAGTTGGCAATAAGCAATGGAGCGATACACACCTAAAGAACGTGGAATTTTTGTTACTGCTTATTTGATAAAATACCGGTCTGTTGTTTTAAGGCTAGGCGTGAGTTAAAGATTATTTAACTCTTAAAAATAAAAAACACTTATTAATATCTTTGTTCCACTGATGCGGTTTATTGTCAATTCAAATTAAGACTGCCTGATTATTTGTCTATTCGTCTATTTATATTAGACGGTAAACAAATTTATGCCAGAGCAAAAGCCGTTACTAGCTGGTGATAGCAAGCTGCCGCTGTTCGTTGTAAGTAGGTCATCTACTAGGCGTTGCATTGGTTGGCCCGTTGTTTGCACTTGGACTTGTTGTTGATGCTGAAAATGTTCGTCCGTTATCATGGTTGTGTTGTCACTGCAGATGTTGGCCCGTTTCTTGCACTAACGCTCGTTCGTCCGTAAGTAGGTCATCTAATAGGTTTTGCATTTGTTGGACCGTTGCTTGCACTTAGATTTGTTGTTGATGGTTACAAATGTGACTCCGTTGTTTGCACTAGATGACTTCTGTTATTGATGTTGCAGGATGGATGGTTATGGGTGGTTACTATGGGTATGTAACTCCTCCCCTCTTAGTATGGACCAACAAATTTGTAAAGGTTTGTGTCCATGATTAGTGTTGCTGCTGCTAAATTGTTATGAACGAGGCTTATCCACATTTAAGGCTTATTAAATCATCAGTGGGTAAGGGATGGGATAAAATATATTTTTATTTTTTTTTTTTTTGAAAAAATGAAAATCAGTTTTTTATATTAATTTTGGCTAGATATTGAAATTTATAATATAGTGTGTCTAAAGAAGAAAAAAAAAGGCGATTCGAAAACAAAATAGAGTTAGAGTAGTTTGATTATTTTCGCATTTATTTATTTCTAACATTTAATTTCTTTTGTTTTAAACTAAAAAAGAAAAAAATGAATGTGTTTAATCGGTAAATTTGCGTTGTTTCTGTACTTTTTGTTTGTGTACCTTTCTTTTGTTTGTTTCCAAAGTAATTTTATTATTCTTAACTACTATATGGTCGTTAAATCTAGGGGCTAATTTGTTACGTCTGTCGTCTGATTCATATATTTTTCTGTTGGCTAAAAATTCAGGTGGGTCTTTGCGGCTATCATTGAGTTTATTAATAATCTTTTCTTTAGTATTAAGATTTCGGTCATAACTTAATTTTGCTAAGGTATTGTAGTCATTAATATGTTTATTAAGGTATTCCTGTTCTGTTTTAGCAGTTTTATTAAGGGAAAATAGATTTCTATTTGTAATATGGCCATTAAGCAATTCAAAAGGGGTCAGTTTAGTTGCAGAGTGGATTGAATTGTTATAAGTTATTACAGCTTCGTCAACTACTTCGCCTATAGGTTTTTCTTTGTGTTGAGATTTGATAATGCGTATTAATTTCGTCAAGGTAGAATGGAATCTTTCAACAGGTGAATTGCCGTTGGAACTTTTTGCACAGATTGTATGTAGGTTTATACTGTACATATCTATTAATTTCTAAACAAGGTAGATATAAATTCACTTCCGTTATCGGTGATAATTTTTTGTGGGATTCCATGATGAGAGAAAAAGTGTTTTAAAGATTTTATTAAATTAATACTATTTCTAGCAGTTAGTAAATAAACACTTGAAAATCTGCTAAATTTATCAATTATCGTTAGAAAATGTTCTTTGTGAATGGAGTATATATCCATATGAAGGATTTCCAAAGGTTTTATTGGTGTTTCAGTGATTTCGTATTTTAAGCGCTCTCTCTTTCTATCATATTTATATTTATGGCATATGTCACAATTATTTATAATTTGTGTAATCAGACGCTTCATATTAGGGAAAAAGTACTCTCTTTTAAGATGTTCTAAGCATTCATTTATACCTCTGTGGATTGACTTTGTATGATAATCCCGAACTAATTTATCCTGCTCATCAGTATCGGTCATGTCTTTTAAAATTATGTTACATCTTACTATTCGTAGGCGGCTATTACTGAAATATTTAGAGTACACTGATTGAATGATTTTGAAAGTTTTATCATCTGTTAGCACCGCTGTTAGTCACTTAGAGGCCATATATTCTTTAAAAATCTTTATAATAAAGCTTTCTTCTCTAATTAGATTATAAGATATTGTAAATCTTTTCTTTCTTTTGAATAATATTTTAAATTGAACATCCGGTCTAGTTTTGGTTTCTACCTGTTTGAGAATGATTTGGTTCGAAAACTCATTTATGGCTCGTTCCGATATCGGAATGCCGTCATCGTTGTTTTCCGGTGCTGAATGGATGGTGAATAAATCTTGTTCGGCATCTACATTATTAAAAATGGATAAAAGGTCTAAGTTCTCGTTTTCGTCGGGAGATTTATTTTGATTGATTTCATTTGTATTTATTTCAACACGAGATAAAGCGTCAGCGTTGGAGTTTAGCGTCCCTTTTTTGTATGTAATATCATAATTATATTCCTCTAACTTGAGCCTCCAACGAAGTAATTTTGAATTTGGTTCCTTTAACGAAAACAGCCAGGTTAAGGGTTTATGGTCAGTTATGATATGAAATTTGCGACCAAAGAGGTAAGGACGAAAATATTTGGTACCCCAAACGATAGCTAAGAGTTCCTTTTCAATTGTACTATAGTTTTCCTCGGATTCTGATAAAGTCCGACTTGCATAGCAAATTGGTTTATCAGATCCAATGAGGCCTTGTGAGAGTATAGCACCTATAGCAAAATTACTGGCATCTGTAGTAAGATTGAATGGTTTTGAAAAGTCAGGGTATTGTAAAATGGGTTCGTTACATAACAAGGTTTTACATGTTTCGAAGCAATTGATATATTTGGAATTAAGATTTATGCTTTTTCCTTTTCGAAGGCACTCCGTTAGCGGTTTTGTCAATTTAGCAAAGTCTTTTATGAACTTTCGATAGTAACCGAGAAGTCCCATAAAAGATTTTATTTGTTTTTGGGTTTTTGGTAAAGGGTATTTTTTATTTATTTTTGGAATATGATTATGCGGCATATAATCATAATGAATAGATGGACCTTGTTGATTGTCTGCCAAATAATTATTGTTAGCTTCGCTATAATTTTGGATATAAGGTTGTCGAACTTTAGCATTTGAACCAAAATTACTATGAGTTTCGTAATAATTTTGATCCTGATATCTGGGAACTTGATTAATAGAACAAATACTTTCCATATGATGACATTGATTCTGTGAGTTACTGTTTTGCCGTTTAAAATTATTGGAATTTCTACTTGTATTTGTACTGATAGTATCCATAGGTTCTGGAGGGTAAAAGCCGTTAAATCTAGGATTTAAATTATTTCTGAGTGGCTGCGAAAAGTTTTGGGGAATATTGTTCATTGGTCTGATTGACCGGTTTTGTGGAGTTTGAGGAAAACTATTGTAAGGTCTATTAAATTGCTGATGAGGAAATCTGAATGAAGGTCCTTGTGCAGAATTTGGATTTTGAAATGAGTTTTGATTTTTCCTATAGGATGGTAGGTGTTGTTGGTATTGAGGATTTTGAAAGTAATGGCAGTTTTGTTCCTGGAGGCAGAAATTGAATGCCTCAGCTAATTTGCTGGGCTTCATTGACCTAATTGTGGATCCTAGCGGTTCTTTTAGTCCAGACAAAAATGCATTAAGGCACATTTCCTGGTAAAGCGATTGTTTAGCTATTATAACATTATCATTATTTTCGTGCACTTTTATGTGATTTGTCATAAGAGAAAATATATCTATTATTTTGGAATAGAAATGTTCTACCGTCATTTGGTCCTGTCGAAGATGATGTAAGTCGCGAATGAGGCTGGTCTCATTACGTTTATCGGAATAATGTACAATTAAATTATTTTTTATTTGTTGCCAGTCGATGGGAGTACCATACATGTTGAGTACTTCATTGGCTGGTCCTACTACTTTATTTCTAATTGCTCGAACTATTATTCGCTCATACGTACTACCGACAATCTGTGGCATGAGAATTAATATTTCCTCTACATTACTTACAAAATCAAACAAAGAACGAGGATTTCCTTCAAAATTTGGAAGGTCTTTTACAGCATCAGGAATCCTGAGGCTGTTAAAGACACCTACAGCAAACGCTTCGTGATTCATTTCCTCTTCGTCACTGGACTTGTCTTTAGAAGCACCCTTTGACACTTTACTTAATGAATGCCAACTTTTGTTATTAAGAAAACTGACTTTTATTTTACGGTTTTTCTTTGTTTTGGGTTTTGGGGACATAGGAGAACACTGATAATTTAAGAACCAAAAATATGGACTTACCCCGTTAAACAATTAGCTTGTTAGTTGTTGGCTTCCGTTCCGATGATTCTCAGCTTCTTCTATGTTCCTTTTCTTTCCATTCTTTTTGTGAAGAGAAGAAAAAAAAATTCGGGAACAACAGCAAAAAGTTTTATTTTACACTGTTCGTGAGTATTTTTTTTTATTTTTTATTATTTTTTTTTAGCACTATTTTGTTCTTATTTATTCTGTTCTTGGCATATATAAGTACCTATATATATTTATATACATATGTATGTTTATATATTTTCTTCTTTGTTTTTTTTTTTTTGTACTGTTCGTGAACACGTTTTTTTTTTTTTTTTTTTTGCACTATTCTATTCCTAACACTATTTAACACTATTCTGCTATGTAAAAAAAATTTTTTTTAGGTTGTAGCGATGTTCCTTAACCAAAGGATTAAAATCCACCACTTCGATTTTCACTCGTAGTGTGTTATTAGTTTAGCGACTTTTGTAGCTACTGAATTTAATTTCACTACCGGATGCTTAACTTTTATCCTACCGACTGCGCCAGTTAAAGATTATTTAACACTTAAAAATAAAAAACACTTATTAATATCTTTGTTCCACTGATGCGGTTTATTGTCAATTGAAATTAAGACTACCTGATTATTTGTCTATTCGTCTATTTATATTAGACGGTAAACAAATTTATGCCAGAGCAAAAGCCGTTACTAGCTGGTGATAGCAAGCTGCCGCTGTTCGTTGTAAGTAGGTCATCTACTAGGCGTTGCATTGGTTGGCCCGTTGTTTGCACTTGGACTTGTTGTTGATGCTGAAAATGTTCGTCCGTTATCATGGTTGTGTTGTCACTGCAGATGTTGGCCCGTTTCTTGCACTAACGCTCGTTCGTCCGTAAGTAGGTCATCTAATAGGTTTTGCACTTGTTGGACCGTTGCTTGCACTTAGATTTGTTGTTGATGGTTACAAATGTGACTCCGTTGTTTGCACTAGATGACTTCTGTTATTGATGTTGCAGGATGGATGGTTATGGGTGGTTACTATGGGTATGTAACTCGCGCACATGCGATTTTCTGTCGCGGCGATTAAAAAATCGGAGTCGCTGTAGGAAATGGCCATACGCGCACAAGCGATAATAAATGCCGCGATTTTTTAATCGGAAAAAATTAGAGCTTCTAATACGAGTGCGCGCATTTGCAACTAAATAATCGCTGCGATTGAATTAAGCTCTAATTTTCAGGTCACAACTGTCTCAATTCCTGTATGAACTGTCTCAAATTTGTATTTTTGTGTGTTATGTTAAATGCAATTGGATTTAGTAATTCATCAAAGCTTTGTCTACTCATTCTATAATATCCTATGAATTTCTTAGGGTGCTGTATTAAGCTTTGATGAATTTTATGAAATTGTCCATTTAATAGTCTTTCACTAACTAGGATGTACCCAATATTTTTTTCTACGTTTTTGCTTTTAGAAGGAGCATCAAAGCCACAACACAACACTTTTTATTGAAATCTATTTTCAAACTCCCAAGTGCACGAGCATCCAACTTGCGACTGAAAAATCGCAAATAAATATGCGACTTGATCCATTTTTCTTATTTCTGCAATTATTTAGTCGCAAATGTGAGCATTCCTATTACAAGCCATGTGATCCATATCTCACATCTAAATAGTAGCGCGACAGAAAATCGCCAGTTCGCGGACTATTTCATATTATTGCGACTACGATTTTTTAAACGCGGCGATTAAAATCGCCAATGCGTGCTTATTCTTTTAAAATCATATGATTAATTTATTTTGGCGGCTTCGTGTCGCCCACAAAATGGATCAAATAGTGGCATAATAATCGCTTCGACTTTTAGATGTTCTGTGCGCGCATTCGTGTTGATAAGTGTGTGTTTAATTTTTTGCGACTAAGAAGTCGCGCGATTGAAATCGCATGTGCGCGCCTAGCCTAACGCAGCGTGAATTTCGTCATCGTTTTCCTCGTCGTCCTGCACCATGTCCGCGAACAATTAAGCGTTTGGCTGAGCGTCTCGTGCAAACTGTGTCCACAAGAGATGTCGCACGGCCCCGTATTGCTCGTTCGTGTGGCCGAGAACGTCCGAGAGAGTCCACAAACATCGACGAGACAACGATGCACACAATTTGGCATCAGCAGACGTTCGTTGCGTCGAATCTTGGCGAAAGACTTGAAGATGTTCCGTTATAAAGTGCAAACCTTCCACAAAATTTTGTTTGCCGCGAGTTGCTGAATTGGGTCTCGAGCATTTTTGGTTCCAGTAGGACGGAGTAACCGCTCATACAGCTCGGACAACGATGAAGATTTTGAATCACCATTTTCCGGGCCGTGTGGTCTCCAGTTTTAGCGATTTGTACTGGCCGGCCAGATGGCCAGATTTGACAGCGCTAGACTTCTTTCTTTGGGGCTTTTTAAAATCTTGCGTCTACCACAAAAAATCACCAATTTGGACCCAGATGTTTTGCGAGCAACAACTGTGCATCTCCTCAAGAGGTGGTCATTTGACCGATATGATTTTTCAACTTAATGTCATCAATTTTACACCTTCAGATAAACTTTTCGTGAAAACAGAGCCCATTTTTTTTTCATTTCTAACAAAATGGCAGCCAATTCACATTATGACATTACTTTTGCCCTACCTTCTATATGAACAGGGCTACTTGTATGATTATTTAATAATAGTAGGTCTCAGGACGTAAGTTCTTTTTAAGTCGAATAACATAAAAGGGATAGTGGAATTAAAATCTGACTAAAAATATGAATTCAAAAATCATGCAAGGTTCTCTAGTACAAAAATCATGAAAGAATTCAGCCACAAAAGTGTGCTAGATTCAACTTTTTGAAAACATACTTGTCATTCATCTATCCTAAGTCTATTTGCGCAAAAAAATACATAAGTACAAATTGTTTATAAAATCATTGCATCAAGTTGCACACTATTCTTCGATCTCACTCCTTTTCGTGGCTTTTTTTACGTTCATGTGTTTGGTGAAATATCGATAAGTAATTTGTATGTCCTATCATAATTCTGGAACCTACTTAGGAAGGTAATTAAAACTATATGCTACATGACATAAATCACTGCGGTTACGACCCCTTCTCAATCTTAATTCATTTTTTAATTCCAATCCAAAATAAAGGGTTTTTCAATAAGGACATAACAATTTTGTATTTAAATAAAATACAGCATAATTGAGATATCGGGCTAAAATTTATTCCAGGTATAGTACACATGTTAGGTTTAAGTATGACATTTGATCTCGTTCATACGAAAACCGCGAGTACGTTCGCAGCGATCGATTCTTTGAAGCCAATTTTCCACCGCTCTTCCACACATGTCCGCAGGAATGTTGGCAATTTCGCGTTCGATATTGTTCTTGAGCTCCTCTAACGTTGTTGGCTTGTTGGAATAAACCAACAACTTAACGTAACCCCATAAAAAGAAATCCATCGGCGTTAAATCGCATGAGCGAGCTGACCATTCGACCGGACCATTTCTAGAGATTACACATTTCATTTCATGATTACACATGTCATTTGAATCGCCGGGAGTACCGGTTTGTCAACCGCAATACCGCAGTGGTCGCGCGAGCATAGCGATGGGCCAAGTGTAAATTTAATTCGTTAGTGGGTGCATAGTTTCTAAGAAACTTCTTCAGCTCTGAATACCCCTCAGCCAGGGCTCAGCAGAACATCAAGCGGCTGCTTTGGGACTCCCAAAAACTATCGTTCATGAAATTCTACAGAAAGTCTTAAAATTTCACCTTTCTTAATATTCATTTGGTGAAAGAACTTAAGGAAAATGGCTTTAATTTACGCAAAAACTTTTGTGAAACAGTGTTGGAGAGATTTCACACTGTGAATTGCATCTTCTGGAACGACGAGGTCCACTTTTACCTGAATGCGCACCTAAATAAGCAAAACGTCGCTACTGGGCTCCACGAGAACATAATCCGCAACTTAAACGCCAAGAGCCTTTACATTGCCCAAGAGTTAGTGTTTGTTGCACCTTATCGACGAACGGAATCATCGGGCCTTTTTTCTTAAATTCGAGAGAACAAGCGATAAATGTGAACAACGAAAATTATGGGCGCATGATCACAGATTACTTTTTATCGAATTTGCCAGCACATCCATCTAACTCGTCATACATAGGACATCAAGCCAAGCATGCTGCAGCACGTGGCACGAAACACGGTGCACATAGGAGTAAATGAAAAAAACAAAATTCTGTGTAGGCACATGGGCCACTGGATGTGGACTTAGCGTCAATCCGAGCACATACCGGCTTTCACGCCTCCACGGCTTAATAACCAATTACTTATCATCTAGTGCTAAGTACCTAGGTGTGGTACTCGACCCTAAATTAAGCTGGAAGCTTAACATTGAACAGCGAGTAAAGAAAGCCTGTGTGGCTTTTTATGCTTGTAGCAAAACATTCGGTAAGAAATAGGGACTCCGTCCGAAGATGGAAATTTGGATGTATACTGCGGTGGTGCGCCCTATTCTTTCCTATGGATCGCTAGTTTGGTGGCCGGCGGTTAATAAAGCATACATTACCAAACTCATCAACAAAGTACAAAAGACTGCGACTCTAGGTGCTACAGGGGCGATGAGAACATGCTTAACTGAAGCCTTGAACGTAATCCTTCACCTTATACCATTCGATCTTCATATAAAGTACATATCAGCATGTAGTGCGGTTAGATTAAGAGAAACAGGTAGCTGGTGTGATAGTCTCTACGGCCACAACAGCATCCTTAATCTGCTACCTCGGGAGTTGGCGGCAAATCCGATCGACTACATAACTCCCAGGGTGAACTTTCGGAATGATGTCACGGTGAGATTCCCTTCCAGGGCGGAATGGAAATGTGGCGCGATGACAAACGAGTTCAAAACAACCATTTTCACTGACGGGTCGAAAATGGACTGCGGGGTAGGGGCGGGAATCTTTTCTGAATCCCTCAATATCTCTAGTTCATTTCGTCTTCCCAATTCATGCAGCGTATTCCAGGCGTATTCTTGCTGTACGAGAGGCGGCACGTATGGTATGGCGGTATGTCTCTTCAAACATACATCGATACAACTTAACACCATAGCCATTTTCATTGATAGCCAGGCCGTTATCAAAGCCATCGTTTCTGCGGCTTCCTCCTCCAAACTTGTTGAAAAATGCAAGGAGGAGCTTGCCGCACTCGGTCATCGGTCTAGGATCAGCCTCATCTGGGTGCCTGGTCATAGTAACATTGACGGAAACGAAAGGGCTGATGAATTGGCGAGGCAGGGATCTGCCCTTGACTGCTCCCGTTCTGAGGATGTCAACATTCCGTTAGGGGCCCTTAAGGGTAGAATCTTTGCTCATTTCCTTGCAGATGCTGGTAATAGATGGCGAGGGTTGCAGAACTGTGTCATATCCAGGCAGATGTGGCTCAAGTATAACTGGCGCAGAACACATGAGCTATTGTTAGTTAGCGGAGACAAGCATCGGGGACATCATCAGTTCCCTCAATGCCACGGGGTGGTTTTAAATAATCTTTTCTCTCCTTCCCACAAGTCCAACGTCAGTTCCTACAACAATTTAGGTCACTTGAGTCAGCATAGCATGCTGTCACAACCACTCCTACCTACCTGCCTACCTAAACAGGAAAGAAGTCGATTTTTCGAATTGGAAAATTGAGAAGTGAAGTTTTTCCAAACGTTAGTTTGATTCCCATGGAACAATAAGCTGTATTTTTTTTTTTATCAACGCATTTTTGCATGACATTAGTTCAAAGTCATTGATTGCGAAGATATAATTTTTGTATCACCATACGAAAAATGTATCAAATTTCATTTAATTATTTCTTAAAGGTTTTGTAAGTTGTGATCAAATTTTTGATATGAATAATTCAGCTACAGGTGTGTTCTGTTATTTACTGCGATTTTAATGTTGAATTGTGTTATTTTAACATTTATGCAAATTAATTTTAAAAAAATGTATACAAATTGACTATTTTTTTCTGTTTTATTTCAAGTCATTTTGTTGTAGTATTCGGTGTTATTCGGTAATAATTTGTATATAATATTGAATATAATCGATCCTTCAGGCTTCGACTGGAAATAAAATGGCTGCTTTTTTTCGCCAACTTGGTTTTTTTTTTCGTCATAACGAATGTAACGTTATATGCATATTTGAGTCTGTGGCTAACAAAGAAATTTTCTTTCATTTAAAGGATCATCTGGTTTGAGAGTTTTAACCAAAAACCATTTATATGAAGTGATGAAAGAGTCTACAAAAACTGATTTCAAGGGAAAGTTGGATTGCTTAGAAAAATATTTGCTAAGTAGGTAGAGCTTGTTTTGAGCAGGATCAATTAGATTATTTTAATCTCAAAATATCACGTTTAAGGTTTCTTTAAATTTACATTGAAGTTAAAATAAATTGTATTGAATCGAAGATCTAATAAAAACAAAAATTGAAGGTATTGGAGGTATTGAAGTTAAGCATACGTCGACGTTTACCATGGTTGATGGCAAGGTCTGTAACGCTGCAACCGATACAAAATCAACGATTACTCGTAAGTGCTAAATATGTGGAACAACATCTAAACAGTTTAACGATTGGGCAAAGTTAAGAAAAACTCAAGCCAATGTCAATTTCGCATCCACGAATATGTCTTTTTGAAAGCATACTCCATCTTGCATACAAACTTCCAATAAAGAAATGGCAACTTCAAACACAGGTATACAAGGATATTGTCAAAGAAAAGAAGTCGGAATTCCAAGAAAATTTTAGGAGGAAACTGGGCCTTATTGCGGATGTACCAAAAGCAGGTTTCGGTAGCACTAACGAAGATTTTTTAATGATCCACAACTTGCTACTGAAATAATAGGTGTTGACCCGCAATTTATTTATACGTTGGATGTCATGCTGGAAGAACTCTCTAGTGGATATGCAGTCGATACTTCGAAATTTGTATATGAAATTATACTCATGGCATCCGATGACACCAAAGAAGCACGCAATTTTGATTCATGGAGCAACTGTAATCGAAAACGCCCTGTTGCAGATCGGGCAGTTATCAGAAGGAGCAGTAGAAGCCCATAATAAGCATTTCAGGTTGTACCGCTTAAATTTTGGCAGAAAATTTTCGAGGAAGGATTGTAACATAAATAAATAGGTTGTTATTAACATCTGATCCTCTAATAACGAGCCTTAGATCTTTAACTGTTAAAAAAAAAACAAAATCTTTTACAAAAGAATCACTGAAAATGCTTACTTCTGAACTTCATGTTCCATCTTTACTAGCTGGTACTACTTTAGTTTCAGTATTCAGTGACGCTGAAGAAGGATAAAATAGCGATTCTGACGAAGAATCCTTAGACGAAGAAGAATCTTGGGCTGATTCCCTCTCTGATTAACTTTGAAAAAAAATGTTTATACTACTTGTTGAATTAAAACCTATTTTTCAAGAAAAAAACACTTTTTATTGTTAAAAAAGAGAAGAAATGTCTTTAAAATGGTATTACTCGTAATTATAGATTCAGATAAAAATCGGACCATTAACACAAAAAAAATATATTTGTCCGGTTTTTGCATGCATTTACTCCTATGTGGGTGGTCCGCTTCCAACAGTGTGTGCGGCTGAATTGGCGGCATTTGGATGATATTATTTTCGAAAAAATATAATCCGCATTCTTTTTCTTTATGTTAAATTAAGTAATAAATCAATATTTCTCAGTTTTTTTTTTTTGTTTTATTCACATTTAAAAACAAAAATCTTCCACCGGACATCCTGTTTCAGGCATGTCAAACACGCGGCCTGTTAGGCCCAGGGAGATATCTGCGGCCGCCGCTGCCCTTTAAATGGCTTGTTTTTTTCCATTAACATTTTTAATAAAAAGAAACAAAAATTATTTGCTATTTTGAAATAAATAAAATTATTTTTGTTTGATACAATTATGTAGGTTCGAATTTTGATTCTCCATTTCGGAAGTTTTGTATAATTTAAGTGTTGCTTTTTTATCTTCTCCATGTGGAATGTGACTATGCCTTGTTGTATTGTGTTATTTGCGGATGCTTTGCCACTTTTTGACCTAGCAGATTGATGAAAAACTGTTTTCGACTTACTGGTATGCCCTTATGTTGATTAGCAACTTTTACCGCTTGCGGCTTCTTTCTTAGTAGGGTGGATAGCCAACGTAAATTTGGATCGATTGGCGACATAATTTTTAATGATTTCTTGATTGCTCAAGCAATTGTTTTTGATATCGGTATTTTTGTCCATTGTGTTATTACTATTATAATGAAAATCGAAAAGTGGATTTTGTCTATCTGTACCTTAAACTACAAGCTAAATGTCGGATTTAGTTAGCCGATATGTGCCGACTTTGAACATTTTCTCAAAACTGATCTAAAGGTTTTGATTAAAATTTTTATCTGAGCTAGGCTTAAAAAATAGTAAACACAAAAAAAGACATAAAAAAAATCTTTAATATATAAGTAATTAAAAGATATATGAAAGGATTTTCTTAGTGGTTCAAACATTCAAGGCAAATGTCCTTCATGTGATCTGTACAAGAACAACCTCCACTCTTTACCCAAAACCGCCTCGAAGACTTGATTTGATTTCTTGAACAAATATAACAGCGACCATCCGGGGGTGGGGGTGGGTGCTGTACGTCAATTGTTCCCAACAGAACCTGTGCTTGCCTCACCATTTCTCAAGGTAATTGCAAAATTTTCGATCTCACTACGATTTGAGGTCGAATGAGTTCCCACGCAAATTTTTGAAGGAAGTCATGTCATATACATATATAGGATCTCAACTAGATTAATAGTGCGATCGCACTATAAACTTCATGTTTTCTACCGTTTCCTCATAAATTTTATCATCATGGTGCATGAACGACATCAGAATTACTGATCTGTTTTTCTTAGGTCAGTATGATACCAAAGTACTGGTACGGTCGGCTTGAAAACCAAAGAGAGATGATTTTTCCTCTCTATTCGTGTTCGGTCGAAATTCAAAGGGTATTTCTTGTGTATTTTTCCTTACTGTACCAATACAAGTCAGATTTATCCTCAGCAGATTATTAACAAGTGACAAACTAGTGAACCAATTGTCTCCGGTTTTATTTCTTTTGTTCCAACAACTGGTTCTACTAATCGGAGGGTTATGTTTTCCTTCATTTGTTAAATTTTTACGGACCATCAAGTTGAATTCCCACATATGCTTCCAAGTTAAAAGTGTTCTTAGTATCTGCTAACGCAAACATTTTTATTCCATATTTAGTTCGCTTGCTTGGTGTGAGCTGTTTGAAACTCGCTTGAATTAAAAATGAAAAAAAATAGATGCAAATTTGTCAATTTCTCTCCTCTCATTTCTCGTTTCCACGTCATCAAACCACAGACAGCGTAAAAGAAATCGGAACCTGTCATCGAGTCGAATTTAAAGAAAAAAAGAAGAATACTTTTTTATTTTGCATTGGCAACTCCAAATTATTTCGATTGTCATTCGTGATAATAATTTCGTCTCTTTCGATAGCAAATTGTTAAATGAACAAAACTGCGCGCATGTGGTCTGAATTTCATCATATTCGTTAAGGTTAAGAGATCCACCGCTGCCATAGAATTTGCTTTGACTTGCTTATGTTTCTCAAGAACAGATTGGGTGTGTTCAGTTTTCAGATACCAATTGTAAGTCAAATTAAAACATTAGAAATATTGTATTGTAGTTAACATACATATGCATTTCAGGAAATAAAATCGAATTTGTATTTTGGATTTTGGTGTTCGATATTTATCATTGGTTTAAGCTCCAATTTATCTCTGGGACAACAGAACCTATGTTCACTCATTGCCAAATAGCATGTTTCTATTCCGTTTCCTTTACAATTGTCCCACATAGAGTAAACATGTTTTCTTGAATTTCTAAAAGTTCCGATTAAAAAGAGAATTCCGATGAGAGAGTAAATTTCAATCTCATTAGTAAATCTAGCGTCCGCTCTCTTTCGTATTGCCCTCGAACTATTTCAATGCATTTGTTAGTTAAAATAGTTATGATTTCTATAATGACCTCGTACACAATCAGTTTTAGGCATTCCATCTCTGTTATAAGAAGAAGTTTACTTACTTGTAAACTAGGCCTAGTTTTCATCCATTTAGTTGTCTTTTCCAAGATAAAAATGACCAACACAATTTTTGTTTGTAGGATATACGAGTACATCCAATACAAGTTCTTCTTCCTGTTCTGACACCTCTTCTTCAGATTCTGTTTCATGATCACTTCGATTGAATATATCCTTATCTACATCCACCTCCAAATTACGTGTTTCATCAAAAATTTCATCGTCGACGTTTTTTGCTCAATTGTCTCGTCCAACCATCTTTTCCATAGATTAGGATCCCTGCTGCTGTCAGTACGTCTTTTTTCGACTTAAACATATTTAATTCTAGAATACATTAAATACAATTATTCCAAAACTAAAATTAAATGATTAACAACAACCTAATCCTAATAAACAAATTAAAACAAAACATAAAGGCACAAAAAAAAAAGTTACACGTTTGGTGGCGTGGTCTACGAGTGTATGTCTTCTCAATCAAATAAAATGCACAAGAATTTGCATCAAGAGCAAAAAGAGACATTATCTCAAGAGATCGATTTCAAGCTGCCACTGTTTAAAAACCACTGTAGGATTAAATGGCCCATGGTAGAAAACGAGCTGAACATACCTGCCTTATACGATACTGATACTGAAACTTTTCCCATCCACTTTCTGGAGACCATTTTACAAAGTTCTATTTTTCGTTTTTAACCTTTCTCTACTTACTAAATTTAAAGGTTCTCTGTTCACCGGAAGAACTCTATGAGTTTTCTTGATCAGTCAGTCAGTCACTTAGTCAGTCAGTCCCATAATAAGAGTTTTTTTTTTTTTTTTTTTAAAGTCTTGTACCTCAGCAACCTCTGTAGTTAGAAACTTCATATCTGGTAGGATATCCCTTATGACTCAATATGGTGCACAATTTGTATGCTCCATCGTCATTGCGAGCCAATGTAGAGGGACTTAAAAGTACCATAAGCTGTGTCGTGTAAACAGAGTAGAAGTACGTAAGTTACTACAGAACTTGGCGATGCACTACTGCACATTAAGGTGTATAATCAGTACAGATTTAGTACGTAGAACAAAATTTGGTCTCACATTCCTTTTATTTTAGCTCCTACTAATAGGACAACATATTACTGGGACCAAAATAATTCGAATTGATGTTTTTGTTTGAAATGTTTCGAAAACGTTGCAATATTTGCCAAAAAGAAACTAATCTAACTGAAGCTGGTCTTGCAACGTAACTGGGTTGGTTTCATGTCTGCGAATTTGTGTGAACAAAAGCACCAACGATGAACCAATTTCTGAGCAGGTCCCATTCTCATGCATTCAGTATGATGAGTTTCTTTTATTTTCAAATTCAATACATCCGTTTTTAAATCTTAATTTATTTCGTTTTTCAAATTGAGGACATTCCTCCAGAACCCATATTAAGAACATGAACGCCAAGCATTAGGAAATGAAGCGAAGTGTAGCACACTCCAACCAGTCCTTGATAGTCCAGAGCGACTGACTTTGTTGTAGACACAGCAAAACTGTTGTACACATGTCGAAATACTCAAATCTCAAGGCGGCCCAGATGTTTGTTGACATAATGATCAATTCAAAAACAAATTTGAAATATCCCGAAATCTGTGAATGTTAACGCTTCAGTTGGGTAGAAGTTTTCCTTCACATGTCCCTGTTGCTTTGTTGAAAGGCTTCCTTGATAACTATAAAGGAACGACTCCGATGAATCGGTCAGAAAAAATATCGACTTGAAGAGTGCAAAGAAGGTGAACCATCGCGTCTGGAAAAATAAAGTAAGAAGCAGTTCACACAAGTCAAAAAATAGTCGCTGAAGGCATCGAAAAGAAGAAGAACACCGGACTCCTCGACTTCTTATACTCATTTCATCCACAACGTGCAAGGCTTGGCAAAGGGCCTCGTCAAACAACTGCAATCGGGCAATGAGCACATCGTAGTTAAACTTATTCACTCTTTCATAACATCACATCTGATTGGTATCCATCAGCTCTTCTTGTTAACCTTCCATCTATATATCTCGATATCCTGGTAGCCACATTAGAGGCAGGATTTGCCAGTTAGGAGGTGAAGCTTGCACTTAAATCTGTTCCAGGCGATATTGTGGAGACAATTCTAAATACAATTCCATAAAACTTAATTATAGAAATGCGAGTAAATTCCAGTGATGTTATGCATAACCATTGCATTAAATGCCACGCCGGAGATATGTGCGAAATGCCCGCTGCAAACTGTAACGGATCACATACGCGACTTGGCAATGTAAGGATAATCTTTTAAGTTCGCGGAATTACTTACTTAATTATGTCCTCTGACCCCTAGTGGGGCATAAGTCATCAAAAACGCCTGCGCGCCATCGTGTTCGGAGTTCAGCAATGTGCTTGAGCTTTCCATATCTGCCTAGGGCGGCCCACTCGTCTGCCTGATTGGGTAAGTGGATTCCATTGCATGGCGTACTTCGCAATGGAACTGCCTGTCACGCCGTAAGGTGTGACCAATCTGCTCGGATCACATTACTGATTACAACAAGAAACAACAGTAGTGAAAGAATACATCCTTGTTGTACTCCGCTGCAAACCTCAAATTCCTCCGACACATTACCATTGTGTAACACATGACATTTACCGTCATTATAGATAGCCTTTATGCCAGCCTGTTCATTGTCAAGCGTTGAATCGAGATGCGGGAATTTGTTTCTAGCTTGAAACTTTGTCCACCAGCGAGTTCCTTAGTAATACTCTAGACGGACATGCCGTTGCACCTATTTGCTGCTTCTTCAGTATGTAGTCACGCTTGTCTCGTCCTACACTACTCTGCACTTCTTTTCTATTCATGGGGCAGTGAACTTCTATTTCGGGGCGCTCTACTGCTGAGGCTGCTGCAATCCGTGGTTTGAGTTCAATACATTCATCGATCCGTCTCCAGGTATCTGCTGTTAGCCATGTGCTTTGGCTTTTTCGTCTTCTCCCGAGAATAGTGCCTAGGGTATTCATACGTACATGACCTTCACCGCGTGCAGATTATAAAAAAAGCAAGTTGGATCGGTTGGTGGATGCAGTACGAAGACGTATAGTAGCTACCATTATACCTATATGGTGGTCCCTCTCTATTTCGATGTCAGCTCCACATTTGTTGCGAACATCTTAGATGCAATTCGGCTAATGGTAAAGTTCTGGTTAGACGTATTTTGTCGATCGGTTGGGTCCCCAGCTGATCTTATGACAGTCCTTGTGGTCAAACAGTGTGCCTCCAGGCGGTTGACGTTACAAAAATCAACAAGCCTTTCGCCGTTGTCGTTCTTTGTGTTCCTGAGGCCGTGTAGTCCTATCACATGTTTGAGCGTGGTGTAGTCGTTGCGCATCTTCGCGTTAAAATCTCCCATCACGATCACGATATCTCCGTTAGGCGCTGAGGTGGTGGCTGCACCTAGTTTGCTGTAGAAATCATCCTTGTCATCCACATCCGCATAGTTTGGCGAGCGTAGCACTGGATAATGTTTAAGTTCCTGACTTTAACCTTGAACCTCGCTGTCATTATCCTGTCACCATGAAGTGAATAGGACTAAGAGATTAATTTTTTTAAGCTCTCGTAAAAGTAACTCTCCGGTTTGCCTTCAAAATGGTCGTTTACGACTACCTGTAGTGATTCATCATTATCACAATGCTTTTCACATAAGTTTTTCTTCAAATTTGTGAACATGTAATAATCTCTAGGTGCTAGGTCAGGATTGTAAGGTGGATAAGCTAATTCTTGGAAGCCGCATAACTTCATAGCAGCCATTTCAATTTGAGCCTTGTAAACAGGTGCATTATCATTAAGTAATAACACGCCTTCTGTTAATCTCCCCCTCCCTTTTAATTTAATAGATTCTCTATCTTTGAGCATTAGCATAGTATTCCCCTGTGATTCTGGTGTCTTTTGGTATAAAATCTATTAATAGGATTCCTTGAGGGTCCCAAAACACTGCTTCCATGATCTTCCCAGCCGATGGTACGACCTTAAAGTTTTTGGAGGCTGGCCACAGCATGACTCCTGCTTTGACTCAGGGTCATAATAATTGACCCGAGCTTCATCTCCAGTAACAATTTTGTTGATAACTCTGCTGGATTGTCACCACACAGCTTCGAAAACTGCTTAAAAAATTACATACAGTACTTTTTTTTATGCGGCGTAAGAATTCTGGGCGCCTACATACCTTGTAGAATTTTTAAACTCTTTGTTTCAGACATTTTGAACTTTTTTTTATAGTTTCTTTTAGTTTGAGTCGACTAACGTCGTGGCGTCACTTGGTCTTTCAGGACGGTCATGATCATAGGGCAAGAAGTTTTGTAAATTATTTGCATTTCACTTAATATAAGAAGAGACTAAAGAGCTCACCTTGACGCTAATTTTGACCTATGAGGTGTGCTTATGAGGAGGTAGCACCGACGTATTATATAACGAAGCCATTCCTATCAAATTCACCCTACACACATGTAATCATTTTACTCAAGGAAATATTGCTCGTAATTCAAAACCAGAGCCGGCGACGAATGTCTCAAAAACTCATATATTTCCAACACTTCCATGTTGATAATTCAGATACATTGATATTTTCATTTTCCAATGTTATCAGCCAATTATCAGCCGTGAACAAAAATGTTCGAATGCCTTACGATTCTTTCCGAAATTTAGTTTTCAAATAAAAACAAGACGCCCCAAAACTATAATGTATTTATCTATTACATAGCTTAGTTATCATCTATTCCATGTTTAACTAAATAGGTGGCTTAATTCTTTTCAACAACTTAAGCTAGGAGGTGTAATCGGGAACGATGGAGGTTGTTGCTAGTTGACAGTATCTGACATATAAAAATTTGCGTTTTCGTATTTAGATTTGCGATACTTAAAATACAATACAAAATACCTAAATAAACCACCGGCCATGAGCAACTTGACGTTGAGTATCAGCTACTTACCACAACTGAAAGTTAAAGGTACTCGTATGCTATACATCGCCGTACATATGTTCCAATGTATGTACGTATCGTGACAATAAATTATTTTCGGTCAGCGACCGCTTTAAAATGTTTAAATGTCATTCTTCCGCATCGTGAATATTGTGAAGACCTTTTCTCATTCACTTATTAGATGACTGAATTAGGTAGAGATAGAAGAGAATATGAAGAAATTTTAAACTGTCGGGAAGTTGCGAAATGTTATTGGTGCCATTGAACATACTTGCATATGTTAACATCAAAGATGCTAAAGAGCATGCATACTTCTATACAAACAACTACAAGGTTTGCTTAAGAACGTTCCGAGCAATATGCAAACCCGAATTGAAATTTATTGACTATTCTGTGGAATACTCCAGTTCAGTTCATGATGCTAGGGTGTTCAAAAACTCGCGCATTTGAGTACAGACTGATGGAGGAGGACAAGGAGCCAAATAATGCGGTCATACTTAGGGATAAACAGTGGTGTAGTGGATAATGTGCTCTTGCTTGTGAAGGATCGAGCTCGAACGGGGAATAGCAACCAGCCGCCACCGAGCGTAAAAGAGAAACGAATAGAAGCGAATAGAATTTTTCCAATCACTACAACAAAAAAAAGTGGTTTCTGCCTGAATTTTCAAATTAGGCCTTATTTTTCTCGGCGTTATTTCACGTCTTCGACTGACAAGGCTGCAGAAGAAGTTCAGCAAAGCGCATATAACGCGGCAAGTGATTGAACGCAGTATTTCTCTATTTTCAGCAAATGACGAAGACTCCATTATCTGGATATGAACAGTGACGCAAACATGCCTGAGGGATATATTTGACGAATTACCAACAATTTTTAATATCTTTGGGACATTGTAGGATTTTGCCTCAATTTTTGGTATGATGTACAAATTTTACAAGTCGAATATGGACATTGCAGTCTTTTCTGGCTTGTTTAAACTTCTTTCTTGACTTTATAAGACCGAAAGCTTACTTCTTTCAACCTGATAGCCGCTTTACAGCTCTGGTCAAACCACGAGTTTGCCTTAGGTTTAATGTTCTTTATTCTGTTAGGAATAAAGTCATTCATACCTAAGAGGATAGTGTTAGTGATCATACCAGTAGCGGCATCCACGTCGCTATCGAGGAAGCATAGCGAGCAGTTAAAACTCCTAAAGAAGCTATTAAGGCCGCTCCATTTGGCTTTCTCGTATTGCTATACTTTTCTTATATGAGTCCTTTCTTTAACTGAGTGGTCGGAGTACGAGAATTTAGCTGATACGATATTATGGTCGGAGTCGCTAAAACATAAATAGTGTATTTATCAGGGTGCGAAGTAAGAAACAAAGTGTTGGCGGAATGACTCTCAATGTCCGGTATACGTGTAGGCTCATTTACAAGCTGAGTCAAATTGTTTACCTCAGCGAAAAGTTCAACATACCTTCCTTCGGGTGTTGTCTGTCCAGAATGTTGAAGCCAATCCGAATTGTGTATATGGAAATCGCCCGCAATGACGATTTCAGTATGAGGGTACAAGGAGAAAATTCGACGGACGTAAATGGTGAGGCTACGGTGGGGAAACAATAATGACATTAAGTTGTATCCAGGCAGTTTCAAATCGGAATATTCTTCCACTACCTGTGTTTCGCTAAGTGCCAAAACAGCTGGTTTATGGGAATGGGCGTGGGTGTAAAATCAACCCTAAATTCCCTCATCACTACAATAGAGAAACAAGCGAAGTTGTGAAGTGAAGATACAAAGAATAGTTTTCCAAAACAAACTGTCGCAGGTGCTATGCCCAAACGACAATCAGCTAAGGTCCGCTGTTCTGATAAACATTCACAAGTAAACACCGGCACTGAATTATTTTTTTTTATTTTTTTTCCACTGCACTTTATACATACTCGTAGCACTGGTTTTTTTATTTATTTATTTTTCCACTGCACCACATTAGATGTAATTTGACGCGCGCGAACAGTTATTAATTGTCGATGAAATTATTTTATCCATAAATCGTCCTAATATTGTTAGCGAATATAATCGCCATATGGGTGGTGTCGACTTGATCGGCATAATAGGAAGCAAACGTTGGCAAATGCGCATGTTTTACAATTTTTTGGATATAACCATAGCCAATGCTTGGCTTATAAATAGAAGAGTTCAACAAGTCAAGAATATAGAAGGCAAGCAATTGTCGCCAGCTGATTTTCGTCTGGAGATTGCTACCACGTTGTGCAAGCCTGGTGTAAAATCAAATATATGTACATAAACCAAAGGGGAGCAATTGAATAAGTAATTCAAGCTAAATTGCACAAAGGTCCTGCACAGCATGTTCTGCCAATGGCAGTACGCCAAGACCAAGTTGGCTACTGGCCTATTTGGACAGAAAAAAGGATAAGGTGCAAATACTCTGAATGTGAAGCTGTTTCACAAACCTTATGTGAAAAATGTGGTGTTTTAACAAACGAAATAATTGTTTTAAACCTTTCCAAACTTCTTAAATTTCTGCTTTTCTGTTATTAATAAGCATTTTTCTATTTTCATATAATTTTCATTAATTTTTCTGTTAATATGCCTCCAAGTACAATGTAACAGAAATGTTACAGTCCCTCTATTTTAAGTGCGTTGGTTGTCGATATTTTGACAGAGAGGTGGTGCTAAACGGTACTGTGCAGTAATCACACTTGATGTCCGAAATGCATTTAACTCAGCAAACTGGAACCACATAGAAGCCCTTCGAAATAAGAGGGTATCAACATACAAGTTGACACAACATTTCCATACTCCCTTATACACACCTTTCCCATATTCATTTCACTTCCGAAAAAAATGCATAGGTAAGAATGTTCTGCTTTCGCAGTTCAAGGAAATTAAGCGTAACTTTAAAAATTATTAATTTCAATTTCATTCTGCTGATTGTTAATGTTTATTAAATAAAATATTGTAGCATAATAATAACTACGCCCCCTAAAAATATGACGCAACAAATTCCGAAGTGACTTTTCATTCTGGCAGAATTTTGGTTCGAACTGTCCTTTCATTCGAGGTTCGTGTCTGGGACGAAGTCTCCACAGCTCATGTCAACGAAAGAGACGAATAATATCAGGGATAAAAGGGAATTATAACTGCAAGAATTATTTCTCTTGTTCCAGTGGCCGAAGAATTTGCTAGAAGTTTCTGGCTATCAGAAACTTCTGCTATATAAGGACAGATGGCGATCAAAAAAAGACACAGTTGGTTTAGAACCGTGGCGAAGAGATTGGAAAAGTGATAATGGGCGAAGTTGTAATTTGGTGATAAATTGAAAGTTGAGAGTGAACAAGAAAAAGTAATTAGTTTGGATTTGTGAATTAAGTAATTGAAAGGAGATAAAGTGATTTGAGAGGAAAGAGACATTGTAAGAAAAGAATTTGCGAAGAATAGTATAGTGTGAACTTGAATTGTTCTATAGAGTAGAAAATAAAGAAATAATTTCACAGAATAATTGTTTTATCTACTCGAGCCGTAGCTCGCATATTACAATATATTCAATTCCTGGAATATTGCATACCCTAATTTTGCTGATTATTATCAATAAATTGTTTTTAGTCTAAGGAATATTGTGAAATCCAAATGTATAAAAGAATATGCGAAACAAATAAAGTTGTTCACCCAAATCGAGATTAGTTTTTTTTTTTTTTTTTCTTTCGCCCACAACGCTAAGCCACCGCAGGGATCTGTGTTGGGCCCACTCCTCTGAAATGTTGTGTACGATGAGATCCCAACCTTTTAAAAAATGCTTAATGGTGTTACCGCAGGGAACAGCGGAGAGGAGGGGAGGTGGTTTTTGTCGGTAGAAATCCAGCATGCTGTTGAACCGACTATTTCTACAATATCTTTTGAAGATTCCCACCATCTATAAAAAAAAAATGTCTATATTTAACACTTATCCTGAACTCAAGAATAATAACGCTCATAATATTACCGGGTCCATTTTGACATGTTATTTTTGTTAAAGAATGGTGTTTACATATACATTTAGTATACTTCGAGCATTTTGCAGAATATTTAGTATTGTTGGAACGATTTGGACAGACGTAGCAGCGTCCTGTTTTCAAACTAGACACTGTTGCGTGCTCTTCATTCGGGTTTTTCTGTTGAAATCTGTGAACTACCATTTCTGCTAGAATACTTTGAGGAAGAAAAGTTCGACGACGTGACATTCCTCTTTGAATCGATGTTTCTCCCAATTCTTCCAGAAAAATTATCCTCTTGAAATGTTTAGCTTCATTCCACTGTAGGCGGCCAATTCTGATCACCAAAACGGGAAATTGCACGACCAGGAAAGAACTCATGCAGTAATTGAATTGATTATCGGGCTGTATGGCAGGCGGCACCGTCTTGTTGAAACCACACATCGTTCACACTCATATCTTGTAATTTAGGCGATATCGAGCACCATTAACTGTTATTGCCTGACCAGCCGCATTTTCAAAGCACCAAACAATGACACGTTGACAAATTCGACAAAGCCATAAAGATTAAAATGAGCCTCATCTTTGAAGATGATTTTGTTTGAAAAATCAGCATCCACTTGTTGTTGTTCCACAATTCATTCAACGTACAACGTACGTTTCAGGTCTTGAGTCAATTGCACTTTGTATGCATGACGATGCAAATTTTTCGTGAGAATACACTGTAGAGAGCTTCTCGAAATGTGCAATTCTTGACCACGGTGGCGAATTGATGTGTGTTGTTGAGAGTCCCAACAACACTCTCACGAACTGCTTCGATGTTTTATGTTGAACGACTTGTAGAAGGACGGCCAGAGTTTTTTTGAGGAAAGGGGAGAGACAGAGAGAAAGAGAGATTGGTGTAGTTGGTTTGAAACTCAGCTGGTATTAAGTTTTTCAGTGACCTCCAAGGGTGGCTGTCCGGATAACTGGGGAGTATCTTGTTTGTTTTCGCTATTATTGTCGTTGCTTATGATTCACAGTATTTTTTCCGTCCTCCTGATATCATCATCACGATCAAGTTGCATTTTAGCCATATGACCACCCTACTGCCAGTGTTATGCCTTGGCAGTAGAGTTGACATAAGCTTTCGCAATTGATCGACTTTTTTATTTATTTCATGCGAAATAAATAGATGATTATTGACATCGGGATTCGAACCGTAAACCTGCTGCGTGACAAGCGATGATGTTACCACTACATCACGGCCACCCTCAAAAGTGTCTAAGATCACTAATTGATTCAGTCTCCCGGAATTTTTGAATTAATCTCTTCACAATTGATGAGGTTAAATCACTATTCCGACCATATTTTGTACGAAAGTTGCGAACTGTACATTATTTTTAAAATATTGCTCAGCAATGAAAACGCGTTGTTCTTTCGCGTAGTACTCCATTTTTAATAACCATCAGCTGTCACACTGTCTTTTTTTTCGTTGGCACCACTTTACCGCACAAATGGCGCAATATTAAAATCTTGCGTGAATTTTGGGACACCCTTTACTTGCAAAGACCATTCAAAACTTGTTTCACTGAGCCCAAACCTTGATGACGTATTTCCCCGGTTTGGAGAGCATGAACTGCTTGAACGGATATTGCCTGCGATATGTAACTAACTGTTCGTCAATAGTCACACGTTCACATGTGGTGAACATTTTTTGTAAATTAAACTCCCATTTATCCCAAACATATCTTATTGGAGCGAATTTATCCAGAGCCTGTCGTTGATCCCTATCACTTTTCTTATCAAACCGCACTACTCAAGATATATTCTGGAATCTTCGTAGACTCATTCTTTCCTTGAAAATTGGCTTTCCTTTGCGGTCATCCCAAGGCTTCTCCAAGTGCCCGAAAAACGCCTGCAAGCAGAAGCAACCCTAAATATGCTTCAATATAAGTATTATCATAGTGTTGATAAACTAATCCTATTCTCGACAAATTTGTTCTTTCCTATGAAACTAAATTTTCAACAATCGAAATAAAAAATATCGAAAAAATTGTTTGGCTTCTATGTTGGTCATATTCACATTGATATCCATGATAACAATAAAGCAAAAACAAATGATGTATCAGCAGCTCTAGAGACTGCATACTGAGTCGGGCCTGATGTAGAATTCATAACATTTTCTGTACCACGACGACCAGCATTAGAACCCGCTACCGGCCACTTAGACCACAAATCTTTCGAAAGAAATGTTGTTGGAGCTGGAAGTGCTTCCTCAGTCGAAATGTTGGTGTACTAAATACCATTAGACAGACCTTCCCCGTCTGAAGAGTCCGCTTCGTACTGAACCATTATCCAAAATGTTGTCCACCTCGCCCTCACTTGCAGTACCAACTGCCTCATTGTCACTAACATCAGCTTCATGTAGCATTGACAAAATATCATTTCAACAAATATTAGGTGTACGAGGGGCGGCTGACAAGTTCTCGGCCTAAGGCCACTCCCTCGAGTGTAATACATTTCTAACATCGGGCATTCCTTTGCCTTCAAAAAACTTGCTACGGCCGCCTTAGTCTCGTTCTCAACTGCAAATCTCCGGCCTTGTAACTCCGTTTTCAAATTTAAAAACAGGAAAAAGTCACCCCGGGTCAAGTCTGGGCTGTAGGGTGGCTGGTCTATCGTTGAAAAACTTGTGCCTTTTAAGGCCTGTTTCGAAACCCGCGTTATCCTGCAAAAACAACTCTATGCCTGAGCTTCAAACGTCGCTACCGTACGACCACTTCACGTGCCTAAGTCAATAAATTTGGGTAATATTGACCATTCATAATAGTCCCCTTTGGTAGGTAATCAATCAGCAAAACACCTCCGCTGTCCCAAAAAACAGTCACCATAAGCTTCGAAATCGACTTTTCCACCTTGAATTTCTTCGGCCGCCTCTCCCCTTTTTCAGTCCAAAGCATAGACTCCAATGCATAGACTCTAGTTACGATTCGGCTGCAAATTTCGTAGAGATTGTCCCCTGCTAACTACAAAAAATGTTTGTAGCACTCAAGTCGTCGTTGCTTGTCGAACGGCGTGAGCATTTTCGGTACCCAGGGTGCACAATTTTTTTTCATGTTTAAATACTCGTGCAAAATTTCTCCAATCCATTCTTTGCTGATGTGCAATTCGTCCGTCGGCCAGAAATAATTTTTTCAATTTTTCGACGTTTTCTTTAGTGACCACTGACACAGCAAGCCCTGGGCGTCCTCACAGTTCTCTCGCCTTTGTTCAAATAAGTGAGCCCATTTTGCGATGGTATACGAAGGGTTGCTGAGGATTAAGGTTAATCGAGAGAGAGTTAACGGCGAGTTTTGGTCTGTCACGGTTAAAGAAAAAATCAAAATGTAAAAATAACTACAAAACTTGTTGCCGAGTGCTAATCCTAGAGTTGAACTTGCTATTCTCCCATACTTTTCTGGGATCACTGCTCTGCAGGCTATGTCACCAACTGGGTTTTCTGCTTGCGTTTTTTTGAGGATTTTGAAAGTACCCAAGTTTAAAAACCATGAAATTTATCGGGAATAACTTACCCAAATTCAAACAGCGAGGCGATGAAATATTTCTTGGTCTACTCTATATAATTTTTCGTCACTTTTTGGCTATGCTAGATGTGACCATCATCTTCTGGTCTGCCTTATCATGTTTTACTCAAATAGAACAAAATAACAACCTAGGGTTTCATACATATCATCCCAATGATGTGAATCCCAATCATTTAGCTATTCTGCTTTCAGTACTCGCAACATACATAAAACACTGCGGTAGAAGTTCTCCGAAATGTTGATCTGCGGAGCAATCAGTAAAACCTTATTGAACTCATACAAAATGAATTGCCGTCCATTGTCGGAGTGCATAATCTCTGGTGCGCCAAAGGTGTGAAATACATCACTTTTCAGATATTGCATAATACGCGTACTTGCGGACGTAGCTCGTATACACGCAGATTGGTTTTGAATGACGTTCTCTCTCAATTTGGAATATTGCCCCGAGTCAACCTCTACACCAATCGATATCACTGAAATCTCATCCATGTGACAAAGCATATACTGCTATATTTAGGGACTGTTTTCTAGATTCAGGGACAAAATCATACCTCTGGAGTTCTAAACTCGATAGCGTTAATTAAAAGCGTTAATTAAAAGCGTAAATAAAAAGTGGTAGCACTTAATTCTTTTTGCGACATAAGACTTGAGGCTTGAAAAGGCAATCGCTTAACTTAAGCACGAAACTTTCGTATGCTCAGCACTGTAGCAAGTCATTTTAGTTCAATGACGGAGTAGTTTTTCTGGGCCTTATTGAACCTTCTTGTCATGAAGGTAATCGACTTATTACATTATACCTTATTATATTACACAGGGTCTTCCAATAGGGACTTCCGGACTTTGACAGTTGATAGCGGCCATACTGTTGAAGCTACATCTGTAAAATTGGCTGTCATTTATTCAGTCTGTTTTGCAGTGGCGTGGGGTGAAATTTCAAGAGAGGGAAGCCGAAAAAAGTTGAAGTAAAATGTTTTATTCAAGACTTACCATTTTGGTGCTTATTAGAAACACACACTTAAGATATGAAATTCAAGCAACCTTTGTTATACTTTAAGTCATTGGAATTTACGTAGACAATGAGCTCATCGCATAAAAAAAGTGGCTTCGAAAGAAGTCGTTCTGGGCAAAGTAATCTATATAAGTTATTGATAACTCGGAGCGTTGTTAAATGTAAAAAATTTAGCAATTACAATTATGTACTATCTATTTGTACTCTAAAGCTATCCCACGATTCTTTTTTACGAATTCTGCTAAATCTCTTTCATAAAAATTTGAGTTATTTTTAATTTCTAAAGGAAGGTGCTTTTCGATAGATAAAAGTGCCAGGTCTGAGAGTCTTTCTTCTTTGTGGGAATTTCTTAAGTGTGGACTATTTTTAAAGTCGAAAAAGATCTTTCGACAGAGGACACAGTCAAAGGCAGGGTTAAAAAGATTTCACTACTACAGATTTATACTACTAACAAAGCCAAAAAATAATCTCAACTCACCAAAGCTTTCTAACGATTTAGATAACAGTAGATTCAGAACATGGGCATAACAGAGAATAAAAATAGCCATTGGGCATATATTCTGGATTCTTATTTGGACTCCACCATGGCCACCGGACAATACGGCCGCACCATCGTAGGACTGGCCTATTAACTTTTCTTTACAGTTAAAACTATCTAAGACATTTATAATTTTATCGCACAAAATAACCGCGTTTCGACTGACACTCATGCCAAAGAAACCTAGAAATCTTTCTTGTATTCTATTTTCTACTAAATAACGCACTGCAATACTAAACTGTTCTCTGTGGCTCACATCTCGTGTTTCATCGACCATCACAGATATAAATTTTATTGAACTGATTTGATCCTTAATTTCGGATTTGATGACTGCAGCGGTACTATGTATCAAGTCATTTTGAATGTCCCGTGGTTTTCCGGCCACGGGACATTCAATGGAGTTTTGGGAACTTGAACTTTGTTCTAAATGCGAATCCATTAAATGGTCGTACTTAGCCAAGTATGAAAGGGTTTCAATATAATTACCGCGATTATCTGATCTAGATTTTTCGTCTTGACCACGGAATGACAGCTCTTGTTTTACTAGAAGAACTATAGTGTCTGTGAAACACTTTATTAAATCGCCATTGAGATCAACTTTTCTATTATGAGCCTCGTAAGAATTTACTAAAGAAGTCTTTAAGCGATATTCGCCAAATTCATGCAAATGCAAGCAGCTGCGTATATGCCTTTTCGTTTGAATATGTTTTTTGGAAGAATTAATAAAATTGTTTATATCAAAGAAACCTGTGTGACTCCAAACACTAGGAGAATTAGAAAAAAGAAGGCAAGGAAAACAAAACATTCTATTTAATTTGCAACTGCCAGTCAGCCATGGATTCTTTTTGTAAAAAGACTCATGAAAATGTTTCTGATACCCATCCTTTCGCGTATAATCAATTTTCATTGATGGTGTCGAGCGACCTAGTTCTATAACTTTGTTTTTTACAAAAATGAAAGCTTACTGAACTCGTGTTTTTTTCTTTTATAAGAAAATCAGTTAAACAACACTCAAAATTAACTAGAGACATCTTGTCTAAGAATAATAAGAATGTTTAATGGGGCACCTCTTGAGTAGATTTATAATTACTTACTTTGTATATAGCTAATAACTATTCACTTAGCTCATTCAATATTTTATAATAACTTAATAATTTAAAACACTAACTTAACTACCAATATGTAATTGCTAAATTTTTAAAATTTTCTAAAAATTAGCAGTCACAAAAATCACAAAAATTTGCATCCGAATTTTCAATAACCTTAAACCTCAAACGCCGTTCGAACCACTACATCACCCAGTGACTCGATTTTCGTCGTTATTTTGTTGCCTACAATAAAAAAAAAACTCCCTCGAACTAAAACCTTTCTACTCCACCATTTATTTTCCTCATAAGCGAATGTATGTTAGACAAAGAAATCGCAAATAAACTTCTAGTATATGCCAGAAAGGGATAGTTGAAAGTTCGTACTGTGAAGAAATGAATGCATAAGCCGGAAAATGAACGGCTTCTCAAAAAAATTCATTGCACGCTCTCTTGCTAGAGGAGTTCATACCTGTCTAGCCTATGTGTGCGAGTTTGTGTATGAGTAAAAATGAATAAACAATCGAAGTGGTCGCAGCATTTCATCTTCGAGAGTGTATAAAGTTATGAAAAATGGTTTGTTGAACAAATAATTGAATGTGATGGTTGGCAAGTGGCAAAATAAAAATTTTTGATATTTAGAAAGGGAAGCCGGAAGGAATCGGCTTGTATAGACGCCACGCCACTGCTGTTTTGCCAAATCACTGTGGATGGTTATAGCGTTCAACAAAACGTGCAAATAATAAAATTGTTTTATCAAAATGGGTGTTCTGTTCGGGCAACGTTCCGCGCGCTTTGCCGTCGCCATAATCGTCCTTCCGAGAGGACTATTCGCAGTGTGATGGATAAATTTGAGTCCACTGGTACAGCAAACGATCAACCAACACCCGTATGTCGACGAAACGCAAGATCTGCCGAAAACATCGCCGCTGTCCGTGAGAGTGTGCAGAAGAATCCCAGGCATTCGATTTCGATTTGGCGAATTTTGCGTCGTGATTTGTTAATGCACCCGTACAAAATTCAACTGACCCAGGAACTGAAGGTAAATAGACAATGACGTGTGTTCGCTGAATGGGCTCTTTGGAAACTGACCCTAATTTTCATCGAAAAATCATCTTCAGCGATGAGGCCCATTTCTGGATAAATGGGTACGTCAACAAACAAAATTGTCAAATTTGGGACGATACCAATCCACATGAGATCCAAGAGCGTCCAATGCATCCCGAAAAAGTCACCGTTTAGTGTGGATTTTGGGCTGGCGGGGTCATCGTTCCATATTTCTTTGAGAAGGACGTTGGCCAGGCCATCACCGTCAACAGTTAGAGCTATAGGTCGATGATTACTAACTTCTTTTGGCCTGAATTGGACCATAACGACATGTGGTTTCAACAGGACCGTGCTACGTGCCACACAGCTCACGCCACATTGTAAATTCTGCACGAGCGATTCGAGGGCAAGGTCATCTCACGTGGGGGGGATGTGAACTGGCCACCGAGATCGGTCAAATCGCACTGACCCCGTTAGACTTTTTCTTGTGGGGTTTTCTTAAGTCACAGGTCTATGCGAATAAGCCACAAACCACAGCGGCCTTCAAAGCCAACATAACCCATGCCATCGGTCAAATTCAGACTGATTTATGCGCCAGAGTCATGGAAAATTGGACATTTGGGATGCGCGCTACCCAGAGAAGCCGCGGCGGACATTTGAACGATGTTATACTCCATACATAAGGCATCGATAGGCCTTTCAAACGAATAAAAAATTTCGATGATATCTCACACACTTTATTTTATTTAATTTTAAAGATAGGAAGCGCTTAAAGAAAGACCCTTTACTGTATTATATAATATTTTATTCTATTAATTATTATTAATTATAATTATTTATTTTAATATATTATAGCCCTAGGCTAATATTATATCGACTTCACTATTTTTACTTGATCTTGTCGAGTTACAGAAAGTATCTAAAAAGACCCGTATACATATCTGAATATTACAACTCTTTTCAACAACTCTTGGTCTTGTACTTTTAAATTTCTCACTCACAATCAATCATACACCTCCAAGTCTTTTAATTAGCAAGTGTACCTACGTGGTACGGTTTAAATGAACTTTGTATAACACGAATCATAGTAGCTTAAGCGGCTACTACTACTTTAATTTGTTTTGATATACTCAGAAGCATGCACGTTTAAAGGCATTGAAAGGTGAATTTCTCGTATATCTGGTCCACTCCAGAAACACTATTAATTATGGCGTTCTATGACACCATTAGCAATGTGGCATAAAATAATACTTACGAAATCTAGTTCTATTACTCTACTCATGATGACCTCATATAATTGTACATTTTCATTTAAGAAATGATATTTCCCAAACCAGAACAAACTTTAAGCTAAGCAGATTAAAACAAAATCTCCTTTTAGTTTTTAAAAGATAAACTGAAAAACCAAACAACGCAAAAAAAAATTAATTACGTTTATGTATACCAACTTCAAGCAATATGTCTAATGTCCTAGGAACCCGTACTGTTCTTTGTGGTACTCGTGCGGTTTCTAATGTAATCCTGAAATGTATTCTCTTTAGGGAAATTTTTCGGAGATTTTCTGTACTCAGCCCGAGATATACTCAGGATTATCGGGAATTATGACTTTACGAAGAGTTGTTAAGAAGTCAAGGAAAAGTAATAAATTTTATCACTTAGTAAATTACTGAGAGATTACTTGAGATTGTAGTTTATGAGCTTGCAAAATACGTGTAATGCTTACAACGTTATGTAGTAACAGTGTTAATGGTGTCTGAAATTTATCCAATAGGTGGAAGTCGTGGTCGTAAAACGTGAAGTCGTAAATATTACAGGTTAAAAATATTTAAAGTGTGGTAACGGTTTTCACGTATTGAGTGTAATAAATATGGCGTACATACATGGATGTGATATTATAATGGGGTTTGAGGGTTATACACCTCTGCTGGTAAAAACTGTGCCTAACTGCATTTATTCCGTTTGATTAAAGTATGTAATGCCAGCACATCTACTACTTGCTTTACGATCTTAAACTATTTGATAAGATAATACAGATGTGCATATAATATACAACGAATGTGGCCCAGCCAGTGCTGCCATCGACTTTCAATGAAAAAATAGATATTTTGTTCAGACTAAAATGTAGGAAAACTGACTGACTAGTTTATGTGGCCGGTAAAAGTCGGCGAAATAAAGAGGCCAACTTTTTCGTTAAGCATCCAACATTGAGGGTAAGGATGGAGTCCGGTAGAAACTATCTGCCATTAGGACTAGTTAACTAAGAGCTCTTGCCATGTGCCTGAGCGGTGCTTAAAGAGTATGAGGGGTAAGAGTGCTGTTGTCAGCGAAGGAATAGATTGGATGGCAGGTAGATAACAGAAAGAAAATAACTGATATATCTGAATCATGAAAGGGCAAAGGAATGCAATTAAACTGAAATACTTTTACCCCCGGCCCGGAGAGCCTTCCAGTTCATTCCAAAGTAACTATGCAGATGTAGCAGACCTCACTTTAGGTCCCGTGCGCAAAAAAAAGGTGATCTCAGTCAACGATCAACGTATCAAACTGGAAACAGCTGGCAGAAAATTGTTCTGTCTAAAAAATTTAACACCGAACTGCAGCGCCATGAAAAATAAGATTTGAGTGCGAGATGAGGTCTTTAATTGAGCAGAATTTTTCAGTTCGAAAACTGGATGGATGACTGAAAACAAATCCAATTGTAATTGGTTATATAACAAATTTGGTACTCAACTATAAATTATGAGTTATGGATGGTTTTATTCAAACAACATTCTAGTTCTGGAAACTATGCTGCAGTGACTGGGAAATATTATTATATGTAGAAAACCTTTGCTGAGAGCGAAATGAACCACCCACTCCAAAGTTGACGCATCAAAACCAAAAAAACAACTTAAAAATTCCCGCTCCAGTCCGTAGAAACAATTTGCCTAAAACACAATTAAGTTGTTAAATTCAAATAATAAAAAAATAAGTTTTGGGCCTTAAATTTTGAGCTAGGAAGATGAAATTTGATAAATAAGCTCTCGAAACCCAAAGTAGTACAAATTTAAACATTTTTAAAATCTGCCCATTGACACGTCCACTTTAAAAAAAATGCGCCTTTCCAATATTTTTCATAAAAAAAAAAATAAACAAACTATGTAGACGCTCACATTATCTACAATTTGTCTATACATTATATAATGCAATGCCCACTTTCGAGGGCATTTTCCTCCTCAAAGCTATTCACGGTGATGATTAAGTTGTATTATGAATATTTCACCAGAATCCTAAACCTTCGGTAACAAAACCTTCCAAGAAAATGTGTTAGCCACAATATATGTGTTAAAATCTCTTAAAAATCAAGAGAATACCCTCTGAGTAGAAAATTTCATTGCAAACAAAAGGTTCACAACGCCATGTCCACTTTATTGGGGATGGGTGAAAAGATGCGGAATAGGGTATCATACGATCCGTTCTAGACGGATTGTAGCTTTTCTGTAGGTTTTATTCTTGCAGCGCCTCATGAATTTTGAAAGCGAGGAAAAATTGTGTCATGCATATGCTTATTCAGAGTCAACTCGTTTTTCTTAAGAAAACGCCCCAAAAGTGCGTTATATAATATATGGACGAATTTTAGAGAATGCGAACGCCTTTATATTTCGTTAAGGTCATATGTTTTAGTTTCTTTTAGAAATATTTATAAAAAAGCATTAAAACAAAAAAAAAAAAAAAATAAAAAAATGCGCGTATCTATGGCAGATTTTACATTTATACTGATTTGGGTTATACCTACATATATACCAAATTTCATTATCCTAGTTCAAAATTTAAGGGCCAAAAGTGTTGACTTACGGACGGACGTACTTAGCTAGGTCGACATGATTTTTGCTGCTGATCACAAATATTTGTATTTTTGCGGGTCTACCATTATTATTTCCTTATGTTACATATTATGTATCAAAATTAATATACCCTATGGGATAGGGTATAAACATGGTTCAATTCTGTTGGGCATTAAGTGATTAGTGCTTTAGCGATGCAATTCATCGTATTGCTTAGGCGTCTGAACCGGCTCAATAATGTTATATTTTGCGTGTGGGTGTGATTGATTTAATTTCATAATGGATAAATTTGCTTGGTGCTTTATGGTTGCTCCTGTGTTGGTGGATATACGAGAATTTCTAATTGGAATATTAAAAAACTATTTACAGGTACATTTTTTTATTTGGAATAGATCTGGGATCATGTAATAACATAAATTCCGAATAGGTGGCTTCTGAAATCTGCAAAAAGGGGTAAATCATCTGATTCTTCAACCGCTCAGGCACAAACAGAATAGGAGGATGAGTATGAGGAATTCGATTAGGAAGAAGGCCTTTCGCCATATGATTTGGATTCTGAAAGAAAAAACATTTCTTCCGCTGCAAGTGCAATCGTTCTCCATCTAAAATTTCTGTATGTGAAATTTATTTTGCTGGCCTATTTGTGTTTCTTTTTAAATTGCTTCAGAACTTTGGGAAAACGAAAAAAAAAAAAAATAAAAATAAAAATATTGTCCTCCACCCTGATCATCGGGGATATCATCAATGTCAATAAATCGAAGTAAAAAAGACGTCATCCTCCCTGCGGGTTTGAAAAGTACAAAAAGAAGACAAAAGTTGCGGCAGATATGGCTGGAGAAATATGCATGGTTAAAAAAAAAAAAATTTACAAAAAGACAAAAAAATTAAAAGACTTAGATAAATTATTATTTTCTTTTATATTATTTCTGTCCTTCAAAATACACTTGAATTACATAGAATAAAACAATAAAATAAATAACGTATAGTAGTAAAGTTGCAATCCATATAAAGGGTGGTTAAGTTTAAAGGGCCGATGTTGATTTTGAATAAAACACAAATTATTCAGGAAATTACTGTCATTTCTTTTTATTATGATAATATTGGTATGGTTCAATTATGTATGGAACAAAATATCGGCCAAATGGCCGCCGCGACCTCGGCGGCACACCTCCATCCGATGGTCCAAATTTTCGATGACGCTGAGGCATAATTGAGGTTCTATGCCGTTAATGTGCCGAATTATCTCATCCTTTAGCTCTTGAATTGTTGCTGGCTTATCGACGTACACCTTTTCTTTCAAATAACCCCAAAGAAAGAAGTCCAACGGTGTCAAATCACATGATCTTGGCGGCCAATTGACATCGCCACCACGTGAGATAACACGGCCATTGAATTTGTCGCGCAAAAGAGCCATTGTTTCGTTAGCTGTGTGGCAAGTGGCACCATCCTGTTGAAACCACATATCGTCCACATCCATATCTTCCAATTCGGGCCATAAAAAGTTCGTTATCAGAGGTGCAATTGTTGGGCACGACGACGAGTTGAGGTGGACGGCTCTTCAGCCACACTATCGCGAACAGCAACAATATTTTCTGCAGTACGAGCTGTACGAGCATGCACTGGTGTTTTCACATCTCCTACAGACCCGGTTTGCACAAATTTTTGCACGCTTTTTCCGATTGTACGCACATTTGGACGATTAAATTGACCGAAAGAATCACGAAATGCACGATAAGCATTTTGATTTGAACGCCCATTTTCTTAATAAGCCTGAATAACTTTAACGCGTTGCTCGATTGTGTATCTTTCCATGGTTCAAATTGAGTTAGTCTGAAATTGAGAAATGTCAAATGAAATGCAGAAAAAAACTTGACGTTTAGGTGTGGTTCACATTCAACATCGGCCCTTAAAATTTAACCACCCGTTAGAACGAATCGTATGATACCATATCTCCCATTTTTGAACTCACCATAATAAAGTGAGCGTGGTGTTGCGATATTCTTAAAACAGATGCAATGATATCTTTCCATACAGAGGATATTTTCGTGATTTTTTAGAAATTTTATCATGAAGCTGTTGGTGATACTTTTTCTCAGCAGGAACTGAGCGTGGCTCCCGAAATTTGAATCTAAGGTCACGGATTGTAATAAGATATTCCCAATGAGAATTAACCATCACAGTAAATAGCGTTTAAAAAGCATTATATCAGCATCCACTTGTTGTTGTTCCATAATCCATTCACCGAACTGTCTTCGCTGTGCGTGGTCAGTAGACTTCAGTTCTTGAGTCAATTGCACTTTGTATGCATGAAGCTGCAAATCTTTCGTGAGAATACGCTGTAGAGAGCTTTTCGAAATGTCCAATTCTTGACCACGGTGCCGAATTGATGTTTCTGGACTCTCAACAACTCTGTCACGAACTGCTTCGATGTTTGTTTTGAACGACTTGTTGAAGGGCGGCCAGAGTGTCTAAGATCGCTAATTGATGCAGTCTCCCTGAATTTCTGAATTAACCTCTTCACAGCTGATGAAGTTAAATCACTATTCCGACTATATTTTGTACGAAACTTGCCAACTGTAGCCACCAAACTTTCATTATTTTTAAATATTGCTCAAAAATGAAAACGCGTTGTTATTTCGTATAGCACTCCATTTTTAATAACCCTCAACTGCTAGCTGTCACGTTGTCTTTTTTTTTCGTTGGCAACACTTTACCGCTACAAATGGCGCAAATCTTGCTTGAATTTTGGGACACCCTATAAAGTAGCGTCAAAATGTCCAGTCCCAACACAAATATTATTATTTGTTTAGCATGTTAGCAGAGATATTTGCAACACAAGCTACTAGTGCTTATTGTTAAACTAATACGTAGTATTTACTCCAAATTCATTCAATAGACCTTAAATTAACTTCTTTGCATTTCTTACCACCTCTTTATTCTAGCTGTAATTACAGTAGATTCGCTGTGGAGTGAACAAATTAATCAGACTTAAAACAGTAAGAAAATTTATGCTAAAAAAGAACTCTTACACTTGAATTTCAATGAAACTTCAACAAGGTTTTTACAGACCGAAGGATCTTCCTTAAGAATGGATTCTAAGGAGTTTTCATTAGTAATAGTATATTTTTTTAGTTGATTTTTGTCCTGGTAAAATTGGAAATCGTACCTTATTACCAATTTTTTATCGCTTTGTATTAAATTTTCTTCTAAAATGTTTAAATATTTTGTCTGGTCTATATTTTCATCAATTATGCATAGCTGTCCGGGACCCACAATGAACATATAGCCTCAAACAATCACTGAGCCACCGCCATGATTTACTGTGGCTCGTAAATTGCGCTCTTTCAATTCCGCATTTGGCTTTCGCCATATGAACGTATGATTGGCCGTCTGATCTAAATAAATTAAATTTACTCTCATCCGGGAATAAAACTTCTTTCCAAAAGGAAAAATCCTTATTTTTATAAGAGTTAGCGAATTTCAACCTTATTATTCAGTTCCGCTTGTTCACGACCGGTTTTTTACGACACACTCTTCCATGAAAATTATTCCTTCGTAGAACCAATCTTATTGTCTCAGAATGGACATTTTTATTTAGGGATCGCGTCACTTCTGTAGCTAATTTTGGAGCACTTAATTTGAGATTTTTGTTCATTTTGTACGGATTTTGATGTTTTAAAACGCTTAATAATGTTATAAACTGTGGAATGTGTTCTATTTACTAGTCATGTAATATCATCATTAAAGTGTTTTATTACGAGTAACGAAGTTTGATCAAGTTGCCTTCCCATTTTAACTTTTCACTCCAACTGTTTCAAGCACACGATTTTACGACTTAAATTTTGTTTGCTTTATCACTTTGAGCTAACACAGATAATAAATTCGGGGATTCCTTTTGCCAAACTAAAACTGAATGAGAGTAATGCCAACTGTCCGAGTTCTTTTTTGGCATGCACCTTCTTACTATTTTATTTTTTTTTTTATTAAAATGAAAGTGTACTTGCTCATTTTTCTGTTTATGTTTTACAAGAAAATAGTGCATTATAAGAAAAAAAAAATTCATGAATGAATATTGGAAGGCATGAACCATTTAATCTTCGTTGAAAAGTTACCAGGTAAGTGTCCGACATCTTTATTGAGCTACTGTATATTAAAAGGTAATGGCACTGGATTTTTCGTAATGGTGCCTCTAGTGTTGATTGTGGTATTGGTAAATGTAGAATCTTTCTAAAATATGAAAAAAATAATATAATTCGCGTCCACACTAAAGATATTTTATTTGCTTACTCCCTAATCTGCATACAATTTGGATTGTTTAATGTCAATGTTGACAGTCTGCTGTATTTTTATCATTGGACCATAGTGTCCCATGGAATATTTACTTTAATTATTTTTAATGCAAACGTAATATTATTTTCTGTTATTTGGATACAATTATTCTTTTTTACTCTTGGCTGGATATTTAGCTGCATCTAAGTTCAAAGTTAACTGTTTCTTTTTTGAACTAGTATTTACTTTTTTGACTGGATTTTTTCCTATCAAATTTGTCTGAAAGGAGATAATTCGAGTAGCAACACTGACAAAACAAAAATGATCAGCCTAGGACCAAACTCATCAACTCATATATGTATTGCTGGACAAACGGTTGAGAGAGTAGAGAGTTTCCAATACCTTGGGAGTTTTGTCTCAACCGATGGCGGAACCGAACTGGATATAGCCAGCCGAATAGGTAAGGCAAAATCTGCGTTTGGGATGCTATCCACAGTTTGGCGAAGTAATGCAATTAGCTTAAACACCAAGCTACGACTGTTCCGTTCCAACGTTGAATCCGTGTTGCTATATGGATGTGGTACCTGGAGAGTGACCGTCACTATCACGAGGAAGCTGCAAACGTTTGTCAATAGGTGTCTACGTTACATCTTAAGGATATTCTGGCCAAACCGTATCTCTAACGAACAGCTTTATCAGAGAACGGGCCATGAACCTATGGCCACAACCATACGACGACGAAAGTGGCAGTGGATCGGTCACACTCTCCGAAAGGGTGACAGGTCCATAGCTAACCAAGCGATGCAATGGAACCCGCTTACCCAGGATGGCAGGATACGCGGCGGTCCTAGGAGTACGTGGCGCAGAACAGTTGAGAAGGAAGCACGGTAACTGGGAAAGAGTTGGGGAGAGCTGAGGCACATTTCCAGAAATCGCACACGATGGCGCGTAGGCGTTGTAGAGGCCCTAGGACCCACAAGGGGATACAGGACATAAACAACACTGACATATAAAATTTTAAGAAATGTCAACAAATTAAATGAAGATCAACAAACAGACTTACTTGTGAGTTTGAGTTCCCCTATGCATGTAATACCAAAATTGATCAAAATTTCGAGAGCGAACATTATTACGAAAACATAATTTCCCTCAAGTACAAATTAAAAAAAAAAATATATAAAATATGATAAAAATATTTATAAAAGAATTAAACACCCACTGTACACTTCATCCCTTCTGAGAGTGTCATGGATACATTCGTGTACGCACTCAATTTTAGCATGGCGACAGTATCAAGTTTCAATAATGTAAAGTTGGGTAAGAATTTTTTTTCTAATAAACAAACAGAATAGTATAAACGGAACACGGTGTCTGATTGTCCGTATATCCGTCACATGCTTGTAACTTTTGTACTGTTTGAGCAAGAAAACTAAAATTTTGTACAAAAATAATATGTGTTAGACCAAAACTAATAGGGGGGAACTGTTGTAAAAAAATATTATTGTGGGCAACTTTGGGGGCATACTGTTTTCAAAGAAAAAAATATATTATTATACCAAATCATTCTACATACCAACTGAAAGTTTAACTTTCAATGTAAAAATATTTATTTTTGTCCGATAAATTTTATTGCACATAAAAAGCTCAAAAACTATGTAATAGTTGATTTTTGCAACACCAGTTAGACAGTTTTTAAATAAAATTACCTACGTATAGCACTCGTGTAAAATAGGAAATTTTTACTTCGACGGCCCTGCTCCCCAGTTATCTGGACGCTACCCTTGGAGTGTACAGAAAACTTAATACCATCTAAGTTTCAAACCACTACACTAAATCTTTCTCTTCTTCACAACGCCCGTGTCCTGTAATAGTAACAGTATACACAAGGGCGGATCCAGGATTTATTACAAAGGACAGATAGGTAAAGAGTGAGTGTACGCTATAGTATTCTAATTGCTAGTGTTTTTTCGACTGGCCAGTTTTATCTGAATCATGTCTCGGGGGAGGGGGGGAGGGGGGAGGGCTGCTGTGCCACCCCCTGGATCCGCCCTTGAGTATTCATATCCTCTTTGGCGCGCGCAAATTAAAAAAAAAGAAATCCTGGGTTTCCTTGTTTTTGAAGTCGCCTATGTTTTTTTTAATTATTTTTTGACCGTGAAATTAAAAGTCCGTAATGAGCAGGAGATAGAAACAAAATTTGAGGAGGATCAAATCCTGGCTTTTAAGGAGGGAGGTGAATTGCTAAGAGGAATTTCTTGTCGATAAGGATACAACGAGATTTTTAATAAAATACCAAGAAAGTGATGAGTGGAAGCGGTCGTAAAAGATGCACTACTCTTAAAATCGACCACCATATAAAGAGGACAACGTTAAGGAACCAGTTCGTTACTGTACCACAAGTATGAAGAGGTATTGTAGAAACCAAGGGAATTGATATCTCTGTGACAACAATTCGAAGACGGCTTAACGAAGCAAGTTTATTTGCCCATCGAACGGCAAAAAAAAAAAAAACTTTCTTGCGCTTAGGATATGTCTAGAATGGGCACCTGAAAGGTAGAATTGGACCCGAGATGACTGGCAAAAGGTCTTATTCGTATGTAGATGAGTCCAAATTTAACCTGGAATTTTCAAACGAAAAGACCACAGTTCGACGTGGACCTGAAGAACGGCTGAAGGAAGAATGTGTAGCAGCTCGGCCGAAAAGGTCGAAAAGAAGAATTGGCCCAGAAACAGTTTGGGCATGAATTCCATTGATCAAGCCAAGAAATTTGAGGAAATTAAGGTATAAATGAATAGACACCTGTTACATCACCAGCATTTACGATTCTATGCCAAAAAAGGTTGAAGCCCTTATATAGGCCAAAGGCGGACACACCAAATTAATATTACACTACATATTTTGTTCAAGTTGTAAAACAATAAGACACATAGACCATAAATTAATTTTTAAAGTGTTAAAATTACTAACGAGCTTTTTTCTGGAGTAATACTACCCTAGTGTTGGTTGTTCTGGTTAAATCACTTAAGATTGGTCTACTTGTTACAAATAAAATCAAGATATCTCCACCCTTTCAACATCACAGTTAACAGTCAAGATCGAAATTTTCTGTTTTACTCGAGTGCGGCTTTTATGTTGCATGTTAGTGTACATTCAAATTTAATTTCATCAAAATGGCTTTAGTGGTACGCGATCGAGCCGTGCGAAAAGAAACATATGGGCAGACGTTGGGTAAAAAGGGTTTGTTTGACCTGACCCTTTAAGGACGACCAAATCCTACTCTTTCCCAGATTAACCAGAAAGAAAAATTAAGATACACTTAAAAGAACGATATTGAGCATTACCCGCTCTTGACCAATTTTGATGAAGGTAGGAAGCCATGGCAGAGGAGAAAGTACGCTCCCTTGTGGCGTTCCTCTTGCCATTTTGAGTTGATGATAATGCATATTTTGCAAGGCCTTTGAGAAAGTTTTCAATAGAGCCCTGTTGAAGTGGCCCGAGGACAATAACGTCATTTAAAGCGGGGCATGACACAGATCATTCATGCCGCGTCGAAACTGGTATTCAACATACAGTGGAACAAATGCAAGAACCAATGCACGGGTGCTTGCCTAGTTGACTTTGAAAAGGCCTTCGACATGTATGGTTAGACGGTCTTTTCTATAAGTTGGCTATGCTGGGTATGGACAAACCCTTGCCATATGTAATTTACAATATGCTTATGGGAAAGAAGTTCGTTGTCAAATGAGGCAACGTGATTTCGAGCAGTGTCTTTGACATTAAAAATATAGTCGGAAATAATCCTGTTTAGAACTCCATTGTCTGGTGCCTCTAGGGATACTAGAAAAATTGGAAAATTGGTCATTATTGGATAAAACGGACAGACATTGGTGGTGAGAACTTGTGAATGCTTGCCTTACCGGGCCAAGGGGGCTTTTACTCTGACAAGGAGACTGTTTCACAACAGTTAACTTGCCTCCAGGGTGAAGGTCATATGCTACGTGGCCCTGATAAGGCCAATCATCGCTTATGGTTGCCCATTGTGGTTCAATATAGCGTCTAGTTATATGGAAAAGATTCGGGTTTTGGGGAGACAATGTCTTAGGACTTATCTCCGGTTGTTCCGAACACCTGAATCCAACTACATAAAATACTATTCCAACAAAGCCCTATACGATGGGGCTCAATTGACAATTTCCTTATTAAAGTGATTCAAAGGCACGTTGCAAGGGCGATGGCCAGCGACAATAGCCTGATCTTTGGGGCTTATTACCCCAATGAAATGTACGCTCCAGTCTGCCTTCATACCGCCGAAGGCATTTATCCATATCGATGCAAAAGGGCTAGTACAGACGAAGGATGGTATCCCGGTATTGTACCACAGCCGCCGCAACGCGAGAGATAAACGGCTTAACTACGGCGGGTACATCGCCGATGCTCCTGAGCTCCTTCGTTTTAGTACCGCAATTGCGGAGAGGGACAAAACGGATACTGCGAAACATTACACGCCTTTCCAGGATGTTGCGTTACTCATTTTTGTCTAGTATGTAAGTTTAATGAAGATAATAAGAAATGAAAAAAAAAAAGAAATAATGCATATTTTCATACTTTCATACATATTTCCAACTCAGTTTCTGATGGATCGGCCTCCTTCTTGTTCTTCTAGAGCTTTTTTTATATCTAGAATGTTCAATTTGTAGCGATCTAAACTGTTGTGATAATTGCTTCCTTATTGAGAAAGTCGATGAGTTCAAGTACTGCTGTATTAATACCACAACTCAAGTGACCTAAATTGTTGTAGAAACTGACGTTGGACTTGTGGGAAAGGAGAGAAAAGATTATTTAAAACCACCCCGTGGCATTGAGAAAACTGATGATGTCCCCGATGCTTGTCTCCGCTAACTAACTAATATTATCAAAAAGGTGTCGGCCAAGTGTACGGTGTCTGACCCTACTAAGGGCCGGACTCTTACAAAGGAAGTGAAAGATTGTTTCAGACTCGTTGGCCATATTGCAGCTACGACAAAGTGTATTGAAAGTAATGTCCAGTCTGGCTGCGTGGACCCCTATGGGCCCATGGCCAGTGCCAATTGCCAGAACTCTAGCAATATCTGCCCGGTTTCTGTTTAGTAGCTCTTGTGTTCTGCACCAGTCATACCTGGGCCACATCTGCCTGGATAAGACACAGTTCTGCAACCCTCGCCATCTATTACCAACATCTGCAAGGAAATGAGCAAAGATTCTACCCTTAAGGGTCCCTAACGGAATGTTGACCTCCTCCGCACGGGAGCAATCAAGGGCAGATCCCTGCCTCGCCAATTCATCAGCCCTTTCGTTTCCGTCAATGTTACTATGACCATGCACCCAGATTAGGCTGATCCTAGACCGATGACCGAGTGCGGCAAGCTCCTCCTTGCATTGTTCAACAAGTTTGGAGGAGGAAGCCGTAGATACGATGGCTTTGATAGCGGCCTGGCTATCAATGAAAATGGGTATGGTGTATGCCCCTCGTACAGCAAGAACTTCCGCCTGGAATACGCTGCATGAATTGGGTAGACGGAATGAACTAGAGATATTGAGGGATTCAGAGAAAATTCCCGCCCCTACGCCGCAGTCCATTTTCGACCCGTCAGTGAAAATGGTTGTTTTGAGCTCGTTTGTCACCGCGCCATATTTCCATTTCGCCCTGGAAGGGAATCTCAGTGACATCATTGCGAAAGTTCACCCTGGGAATTATGTAGTCGGTCAGATATGCCGCCAACTCCCGATGTAGCAGATTATGGATGCTGTTGTGGCCGTAAAGACTATCGCACCAGCTACCTGTTTCTTTTAATCTGACCGCTCTCGTCGAGTGGTATAAGGTGAAGGATTACGTTCAAGGCTTCAGTTGCGCATGTTCTCATCGCCCCCGTAGCACATAAAGTCCTTTGTACTTTCTTGATGAGTTTAGTAATGTATGCTTTCTTAATCGCCGGCCACCAAACTAGCGATCCATAGGAAAGTTTAGGGCACACCACCGCAATGTACATCCAAATGACCATCTTCGGACGGAGTCCCTATTTCTTACCGAATGTTTTGCTACAAGCATAAAAAGTCACACAGGCTTTCTTTACCCACTGTTCAATGTTAAGCTTCCAGCTTAATTTAGGGTCGAGTACCACACCTAGGTACTTAGCACTAGATGATAAGGAGAATAATTGGTTATTAAGCCGTGGAGGCGTGAAAGCCGGTATTTTGGTTTTTGTGGTAAAGAGCATCAGTTCAGTTTTGCTAGGATTGACACTAAGTCCACATCCAGTGGCCCATGTGCTAATCTTATCCAAGGCACCTTCCATAATCTCACTGATCACAGAAGGAAACATCCCCGATACCAACACTACATCCACATACGAGACAACCTTGACACCGTCTCGGTCAAGCCTACACAGAATTTTGTTGATTACCATAAGCCAAAGAAAAGGAGAGATAACCCCACCCTGAAGAGTTCCCCTTACAACGAATATGGTGGAAACACTATTACCGAGTGTCGATTGAATGATTCTGGTTTTTAGCATAGTCACTATCCACTTGCTAATAAACTCTCCTACATCCAGTTGGGACAGGGATTCCTGAATCGATTCAGTACTAACATTATTGAAAGCACCTTCAACATCTAAAAAGGTGGCAAGAGTAAATTGTTTGTAGTGTATTGTCTTTTCTATCGTACGCACAACTTAATGGAGCGCCGTCTCAGTCGATCGAAAGATGAAAAGCTGATGGGCCTGAAATCCTTTGCAGATTCATGCTCCCGCTTCCCCGCTTTCGGAATAAACACAACACGAATACGCCTCCAACTCAGGGGGACGCGGTTTAAAAGAATATAGCTTCTATAGATCAGAACTAGCCAAGGGACCACCTGATCCAGTGTTTTTTGCAGTATTACCGGGAGTATGCCGTTAAGTCCAGCCGATTTATAGGGAGAGAAGTTGGAAATGGCCCAAGAGATATTAACCTCTGTAATTGTTGTCTTAATGTCTTTCCAAGATGAGGATTGCAAATCTTGAGGACAAATTGAGTGAGCAATCTCAACTTTGCACCCTGGAAAGTGAGTTTGCATTAAAAGCTCCAGAGACTCGCTAGAAGAATCCGTCCAAGTCCTGTCCGGTGTTTTGATAAAGGACGGTCTGGAGTGTTTCTTGGATAGGATCTTACTCAGTCTGGCAGAGTCCTTAATGGTTTCAATGGACTGACAATAGTCCATCCAAGCCAAAGACTTGGCCCTTTTAATGGAGTGTCGGTAGCACACATTGAAGATTTCTGTGGTAATCTTCCTAAGATTAGAGAGATCTTCGTTCCACCGTGAGGGAAATTTTTTCTTACTGAATTTAATAGGGCACGAAACCTTAAAAGCCGTACCCATGGCTTTTTCTAGGGTTGTAATGTTGTCGTCAAGTTCCTTGACTGTTTCGAGTTTCGTGCCGGATATTCTGTAAAGTTTAGAATTGATAACCTGACCAAATTTGATCCAGTCAATTCTCTTAGGGTTTCTAAATGGCTTTATGATCCTTGAGTGTAATGTCCAAGACTTCCTCCCAACCCCTGAAATTCCAGATCCATATAAGCTGAGGAAATAAAAAGAGTGCCAGTGGCAACCTCCAATTTAACTTCAGTTAAATCGGCAGAGCTAGAATTAGGACATAGAAATACATTTATATGTTTTTTAGCTGGGATGCAGGTCCTTGGTTTATTACTAACCTGGTTAAGTCCTTTAACGACTGAACCTTTCACCCAGGGCTCCTAAGTAAGGCAAAAGTCGATGTCTTCCTCGCCTAGGAAAACACGTAGATTATCTGACGCACTCATCGAGTGGTGCAAATTAATCTGTGCGAACTTTAACATTCGGGATGGTGGTGTTGGTGATGGCGTCGACAACCATGTCCTCCCACAACTTGTCGGTGCCATCAATTTCCCCTGTCTCATCGTCAGGACCAGAGGGGCGGAAAATTTTGATTTTGGCATGCCTTTTGCCAAAATGCAGCTTATGGTCGGTTTCTTCGAGTGCCACCAGGCACGCTTCGTTGATCAGAAGCAGGAAAGAAGGGCTATTTTTCTGAGGTTCCCCTGCCTTGTCATCCATCGGAACCGCCGGTTTGTGCAGTTTTGAGCCTTCCTCCGTCAACCTTCATATTGGGCAGCCAGATGCGGGCCCTAGGTCTCCTGGGGATATCCTTGGCAGGGATAAGCTTGTGCTTCAAGCCCTCCCAGGCATCACTAACTTTAGTCATAGACTCTCCAAGGAAATCCTTAGAGAAGAAGGGGTCCTGGCAAACTTGGTCTTTTTTGCCGCGCGATTGGTCTCATCTAGAGACCTGTTGCGCTTGATAGCAATGGGGACTTTCTTCTTCAGCTGTTGTTTTTCAAGGTGGCTTGAAACTTAAGCTTGTCCGCTGCGTTTTTCTCATGAACGCAGCCAGCCGCTTAATTGTTGGCAATCTTGCCAAGAATGAAACGAGCCATATTGTACCTGCCTTTCATGAGGGCGCCCGGCGGTTTCTTATTTTTAGGCGAACCGTTGCCACTAACATTAGTGGACTTGGTTGCCGTTGTGACAGTGTGTTCTGCAATTAACTGGTGAGCCGACCCCTGTGCACCAGAGGGAGTACTGCTAGTACTGGCTGCGGCTGAGGGGAAGACTGTCGACTCCTGACTGGAGGCCAACAATTCGTCTTCAGATGAGGGGCCAATGTCTGGCATCCCCATCTCGACCTTGTTTTTTTTTATTCTTTTTTTTTATTTTTTTCTATATTTTTTGATTTATTTGGTTTCATTTTTTGGTCCCACGAGTAAGTCCGGAAAATAGAGTCCATCCTGGCAGAGCCGACATACCGGGATAAGGCATTTATACTACCGATCTCGCCAGGGCATCAATAGGGACCATTAGCGACCAGCACCTTTAATAACCAGCTGGCCACGAAACCATCGGCACGGGTACCTCAACACCTTGGCTTAAGTGAGATTTACGGTTTACTCCAACCTCGTTCTAATGGACCACAGCGCACGATTGAAACATATGTACGTGTAAATCCTTAGCTGACAATAAACACCCGAAAGGTGAATATCCATTTCCGGCGGGCTCCCACGGGGAGGACCAAGGACGAGGATTTTGCCCACCATATTACATTAAAGTGTGAAAGATATTTTTTATTAGATCTGGCAACCTTAAATCTAGAATCCTCGACAATTATAATCTTCGTGGAAATTTCCTGCATCTAGTCTCTGTACCTGTATTTCGAACTACTTCGTTTCGTAATTTTCATACAGTGTTTGCTTGTCATTTATTTAATAAATTACCATAATACCTTAGAGTAATAAGTTCTCCAAAATTGTTTTTGACACAATTAAAAAATTGACTTTTTAGTTTTTCTTTTGATGCTCTAGAAACTTTCGTGAATGTCCAATCCTAGATATATAAATCTAATATTTTAGTTTATTTTTGAAATTATTGTTCTTTTTTTCTCTCTTTTATTTAATGCTTTATTTGTTTCTCTTTTGCATTCTTTTTCTTTCTATTTTTTTTTTTTTTTACTTTTCTTTACTTTTTTGATCACCCCATCCATATTTAATTATTAAGCTAATTTTTGAGGTGACATTCTATACTATTTTATTTTTAAATATTGACTGTCTTTAACATTTCTCTATTATTTTAATTGTTTGAATTATACACTTAGACTAAGATGTTATTTATAAAGTTTGAGAAATAAAAAAAAAATGTGTCGTACAGCACAGGTAGTGTGCTCTTCATTGATTTATCTTTGAAATAGTTGCGCTGGGCTTCTCATAAATTTTAAGAATTTATCATTCCTCTTCCATTACTACCATTCTTTGCAAACAATTATTATTTGTTAACATGTAATACTGAATAATCTCTTTAAAATTGGAAGCAATCGTCCTTATAAGAGAAGTTGGAAAGCTTATTAAATATTAATATGCATATATTTTGTAATAACTCAAATCACATTAATCCCTTTTCACGCGTTATTTCCACCTTTAAGAAAGGTGAATAATGAATCGCATACCAACCTACTCGTAACGAACAATAAAAACACATCACATAACTCATACACATGCAAAGTTAATACCAGGACGCCGAAATTATTTATTCATACAAATTCCTCGATTAACGATGCCATCCCATTACCGCATCATCACCAAAGGAAGATCCCCAACAAGATAGAGACATTAATCAAGCGTTCTATTGGATAATAGGGGATACGATACACATACGCACATGTTCGCAAAAAGCCTAATAAATTTCACTCATACGAAGTGCTACTGCTATGTGTTCGTTATTCGTAATAAAAATTACTCATGCACATCGCACGAGGAAATGGAATCACACGGGTGATACTCAGATAGGAATGGGGAAAGAGGAGAGGTATCTGATTGGAATAGGGGAGCGTGGACGAATTTTGTGTTGTTCTGCTCCCAGGAGAGTGAGAAAAGAAGATTCGCGTGGTTGATTTGTTCTAAGCTGTAATAGGTCGACGTTTTGTTTTATAAGGAACTTCGAATGATGGGTTTCGATTCGATTCCGTGGACTTTCCTAGTATGTCCATAATTATACAGCAATAATGTGTGAAACAAGTTATAAGTTGTCTGGCCTTAAGTGCAGTTCCATATACACCGGTTTGCGCCTGCTGGCAAGAAACCGGTCGTCTAACTCTTCACTATGGAGCATGCAATCGGTCCCATGACACGGTCCCGGGAAGGTCGTCAGACATCTGTGGGTACCTACTAAGATTGAAATTTTTCTACACTTTCCGGGAGAAGCTAGTTGAAGACTGCAAGTATCCCGCTTTTTCATTATATTCCTTGTCAGGGTTCCGGTACTCAAAAAGTAAAAAACGCAACCCTTATAATCAGATTCTGTTGTCTGACCGTCTGTCCGCCACACCCTCAATTTTTTAACCGTTAGACTTGAACGAGAGTTTGTTTTTACTAACCCTTTGAAGCATTCGTAAATTTTCAAGTTAAAGCATATTAAAGGTATGCAGTCTTTGTGTTGTATCGCTATATAAGTAGAAAGTGGCAGCTACATTCTCTCCAACTCTCTTTTATGAAAAATATGTGTCATCTGACATCTCAAATTAATAGAAAGTAGCAACAAATTTC